>JAEUWL010000376.1:0-11264 GCA_018524415.1 Podaxis rugospora | reverse complement strand
TCAGAATATCAACTTAGGACTTTCTCCCTCTGCTCTCTTGCTCACTACAGTCCCACCTCTGTCCAGGTCTGTCCTGTCTCCATCTGATCCCGTCCACTCCTGTCTGACGAGCTTGTAGATTGGCCAAGTGAGGCCACTATGGTTTCTGAGGGGTGCAACACATAAGTTGAAGCCAAGGCTTCTCCTACCCTTAGTCCGCAAATGTCCGCTTCTGTCCACTTGTAGTCTGCCTCCGTCCAGAGTTTGCCTCCTTAACAGGTTTTAGGTATGGTAGATGGGCTTTTGCCTTTGTGACAACCCATAGTGATGAGTGCTTAACCACTGATGATGGTGGTTACAGGAAAAGGAAGGTGTCGCCACTCACTAATCTTGTCCGGCCTTGAATCAGACACTATGAGTGGACTACCAGCCTTCTCACATTGTCTATCTGACATGAGGGCAAGGCCTCTCCTACCCTTGGTCTGCAAACGTCTGCTTCTGTCCACTCACAGTCTGCCCCCATCCGGAGTTTGCCTCCTTAACAGTATATTCTGACTCAAACCTCAGGTATTGTTCCTTCTTATACCATCTATAACTTGTAGTATTGCACGAGCTCAAGGAACTCCTATCCCAGAACCCATTCTCCCTTGTACAGATCACGCCTACACTTCAGTCACTACTATACACCCTACCACTTCCCCCATGCCATCCACTACAACTACTCCCCAGCCTCAAGTCCAGGACCAACCCTCCGATGAGCCTCCATGCGGAGATCTCGGAGGGCTCTTGGACTCTGTGATTCGAGATGAAGACAACGACAATGACCCTGGTGCAGACCTTGGTGATAACCAAGGACACCAGGAGTCATTAGCAGATGCCCTTGGTCATTTCTCTCGCACCCTCCACTCCCTAGAGTGCAACAGCTCCGCAACCAACAAACTCCACTCACACTAAGGTCTGGGAACCCGACACTTTTTTTTTTTTTTGTTCAACAATTTATATACCAGTGCTCGGACACAGACTGGTTGTAACATACAAAATTGTAGCTACTCTATAATATGATGATGCAGGAGATAGGCTCTCTGCAGGCCGACTCGCGCTTGCCTCCCGAGGGCTACCAAGCGCAGGAAGAGGACAGTGCGGAAGCGCTGCCAGACAAGCTACTCCCCAGTCCAGTCCTCCCATCCATCCCCCAAAGCCCCCGGAAGCCGATCCCCGAGGAGACCCGCAACCAGAACAATGGGTCACTTCCCAGTTAACCGCTACTAGCGAAAGCTGGCGGACACCAAGGGAGACAGTGGGATAGGCGTCAATTCGCCGTAAAGGACTCAAGGGCTAAGCCCAGGGTCCATAACCGGACCAGGTTTGGCAGTTATCCGACACCCGAGGGATTGGCCCTGAAGGTGAATGCCAAGGCATTCTTTTTTTTTTTTTTTTTTTTTTTGTATCCACAATTTATTACGCGGGGCCTGATCGCAGTCCACGCCTGCACATAGAGTCACTATATACAGGAAGTCCATAAGTTGTACACTAGACTGTTACACACCGACATAGTCATGCCTCCCGAAGGCTACCACGACCAGGAAGAATGCTGACTTGTCCTCGGCTCTCATCTACACCCCTCCTTGGTGGGACTCCCAGTTCCCACTTAAGAGCGGTGGTGTCAATTCACCGTAAACCTCTGCCTTGGCGGAGGTTAACTGGGCACCAAGGAGGTGAGAGATAATTTACCCCTCCAACAGGAAGGGTTGTATTCTCTGTAGTTACTACAAGTAGGGGTTCTACCAGTAGTACACAGGAATACGAGACATGAACAGGTCCCACATATAGTGGGCGGTGCTCGGGGTCGCATACCCCCAGAGGGAAAACCCCCCAGGAGCATACTAGGCATCTCTCAAAAGAGAGTGTACCAGATAGTGTTCACTTCCCCAGAGGGGAGAGGGAGAGTGCCACGGAGGCAGCATGGATAGGAGGAATACAAGTCCTGAGGGAGAGCCGCACCAGGACTAGTGAAGGTACATTGACAACGTGCTTGACCTACAATGCACTGGTCGACTAGGAGAAGGTAGTGGCTGCCTTAGTAACTCACCCAGATACTAGGAGGCTAGCTGACAATCAGCTAGGCATCTGAGTCCTTAGGGCCAATGCCCATCAGGATGGCGATCACACAAATTGTGTTGCTAGATATCAACGATAGTGCTGACATGGATGTTGGCGCCCTGTCTGGGAAGAAGAGGCAGCCGAGTGAGAAGCTCATTGCCTTGAGGTAGGTGGGGGTGTTAGAACCCCTAGCGACACATAGCCAGAGTCAACAAACTGACTACTGGTAGCGATGGAAGGTGCAGGAGACTCTGCTCCACCTAGCGAAGTCTCCTGGCCCAAGGTGGGGTTGACCTCTGAGTCAATGACTATGCCAAAGCATTCTTCTTCAGGAAATCAATCAAGTTGCCCAAATAGATGGGCCCCTTGATGTGGTTCTTGAAGTGGCTGTACTACTGCAAGATGTGATCACATGTCTCAACCATGGCTAAGCCACACAGACAGAAGGGATCCTCCTGTGGGAAAAACTGGACCCTGTAGGACCCGATGGGGGCATGCCCAAGAATACACCTTGTGAAGCACGCTGTCAAAGAAGGTGGCGCACCTCTGAGAAGTGAGAGCCAGGTACCACCAGAGTGATACCTGGGCTGGATCAGCTTCTTAGAGCCCGGGTCCAACACCCAAAGGAATTGGTGCCCTCTATACTTCAGCTCCTGGAAAACAGCTCTCCAAGCGTCGAGACAGGACTGAACTGTACTTTTCAGTTGCTAGTTTAAAGACCTTACCATCTGTGTGCTAATGGCCATAGGAGGGAGAGACTTGGCATGCTCATGTGCTGCCCCATGAACCTCCCAGGGGTCACCCAAAGGGATCTCCTAGAACTGAACTTTCCTCCCAGGCTGGGATAGCCATGGGGAAAGAAGACAGATTACCACAAGGGCATGGTTCTGCCCTGAGGTGGGAGATGGGTCGACTGCTCGCCTAGCCGAGGCCAGTGAGTCAGTTCATACCAAGATAGTGTCGACACCCCCTAGGTGAACAGCCTTGGAGAGTGCCAGCCAAATGGTGAAGAGCTCCACATCAGGTGCAGTGACATCGCCTACCACTCTCCTGGTCGAATTGACCAGATTTCCATGGTGATACACTAGAGCAGCTGAAACTGCCTGGTAAAACCCATGTGTGGGCTGACTGGCATCGGTGCTACAATAGGCTGTGTCAGGGTACTATTCCACCCTTCGAAGGACACCATCCATCTGCTGTAGATATCTTACCCGATCCTCAACATCTCAGAGGGCAGCATGGAACTCGATCTGGTCAAAGAACTGATCGAGAAGACAGAAGCCGGGCCTTGCCTCCTCGGCATCAGGCTCGAACTGCTCACTAATCTCGTCAAGCCTAAAGTCAGATGCAATGAGTAGACCACTAGCCTTCTCACACTGTCTATCTGTCATGAGGGCAATTGATCTGGGGTGCAGAGACACCCCCATCAAGTAGTCACTCCCCATCAATGCACGAAGTGCATGATTGGGTGAGAGAGAATGGAGTCGGAAGAAGGCCCTCTCAGCTAGCTTCTTTAGATGCAAATGGATGGGAATAAGGCCAGCCAGGGCCTCAGCCCCTCCCGAAGGCGACGTCCGGAATGTGCTGGTTATCCACAATGCAGCCTTATACTGCATCATGGAGAGGGACCTCAGGAGCATCTTATTCCATGCTCCAGGGTAGTACCACAAGTGGAACCCATAAGTAGCTATGGGCATCACACAGAATTTATACAGGGTATGCTTCTGATCCGAAGTCAGACCCCTAGATGAATTACCCAACATCTCCATTGCTCAAATGGTTGACAGGGACTTGGTGGAGTAGAACTGCACATGCTCCTTGAATGAGAGGCACCAATCAAAGTAAAACCCAAGATACCTCCAATAGGTCTTGGGCTGAAGTGGGGTGTCTCCAGTGAAGGGGGCAAAGCCCAGATCAATTGGAGGGTTATCATCTCCTAGTTTGTGGGAAAAATGGAACAGCTCTGATTTGGAATGCTCCAACACCAGGGCGAAGGCCACAAATAGCTGAAATATAATCGCATAAGCCCTTCTTAGGGCCTGCAGATTGTCATCCCAGGTTTTCACCTGGGAAATCAAAGTGCTATCATCCACATAAGAGAGGAGCATGACTTAGAGAGTAGCAGCTTCCCTGTCAAACAGCTTCATCAAGGGAGCCAGGTACACAGCTAACAGTACCAGGGACAAGGCAGAACCCTGTCCCACACCAACATCAGCATCCATGGGATCCAAGGAGAATTGCTCCCACAGGTAAGAGGTGGCACGCCCCATGAGATATGAAGCAAAGAACCTACCCAGGTTGGGTGGGAATCCTTATTTTACTAAAATTGCCATGAGCATATCATGGTTCAAAGACAGAAAGAACTGAGTGATGTCGAAAGTGACTACGCTAGTCTTGACACCCTTAGCCCAGCCACTCCTGATGACATGGGTAAGGAATAGCCCAGCATCCTCTATAGAGCACTGCCGAATGCCCCCAAGCTGGTTAGGATGAAAGACTCCGTACTTGACAGAGTCGAATTGAAAGCACCTGGAAAGCATCTTCTCAATGAGTTTCCCCAAGGTGTTCAGCAGCACAATAGGCCGGAATAACTTGGGAGTGGAGTAGGATGGTTTGCCGGGCTTCGGAATAATGACCGAGACCAACTCCTTAAAGTGCTGAGGCCAATGACTGACCTGAAGGCAGCCATTGGCCAGAGCGAGGAACACACCATGGCATGTGTCATCTACAGTGATGTTCTTGAGGTGGGACCATGTGACATGATCCGGTCCAGGAGCTGACACAGAGGAGCAAGCTGAGAGAGCCTCGGTAAGCTCTAATTGGGAGAAAGGAACCCACTTCCTCCCTGGGAGAAGGAAGAGGGTCTAAGACAGTGATGTCAGGTTGGCAATCCGACACAGCATTGTACGTTCCATGGAGAGCCCTCCATAGATTGTTAAGATCATGACAGGGTCAGCCCTCATATGTGATGGCCTCTACTGCTGGAACTTTGCACTGTTTGACCCACTCCATCAGGTCCCACGGACGCTTGTTAGTAGTGGCAATCTCTGCAATCTTGTCATCAAAGAATGCATGTTTGGCCACCTTAACAGCATGCCTAAATTCAGCCCCATCATCAGGGGAGCCAGTAGTCCTGTGACGACTAAGTACAGCACAACACTCGCCATTCCACCATGGCTTGGAGTATGACACGATGTTAACCTCCTTGGCACAGGAGTCCCATGCCCTGGAAAAGACCTCGGCAACGGCAGAAGCCATCTCCTTGACCTGGTCAGGTGTGTGAAGTTCCCTGCCATCAAGGGCAGAGAGTCCTTCTGAGCACATGAGAAGGAGGCACTGGGGTCATCCTTCCAATGCTTGCTGTGCGCATGTGCCCAAGTATCCTCTCTGTGGGGGTCCTCATTCCGAGGGCTCTCACTGCTCCATGGCAGGGTATTGCCAAGGCAATCCCAAGGCCAACTATCCCACTTCTAACACTCCTGAGGGTGCTTCCTGCCCTCACTCTTCTAGGTGCCTGAATTGCTTGGGTGCCCATCCTTCCAACAACTGCTGGTGCCCATGCTGGTGACATCACTTCAACTGTGACTGGATTTGCAGGAGGTATCAACATGACATGGAGGCCAAGAAGGCTCCCTCTGGGGGTTGGAAGGGCTAACGTGTCAATTTATGCCCTCTTTTCTACTGCCCTTTCCTCATGGGAGGTGGGCTAGACTATAATCTGTTTTGGTTGGCTTCAGTTTTCATTCATGTTGTTTGGAGCACCTGTAATTTTCTTTTCATTTCATTTGTTTCTTTTACATTGGGACTGCTACTGTGCACCCATTTGCCTAGATATACTCTTTGTAGTAGATCGATGATGGCAATAGACTAGGATTTAAAAAAAAAAATACCATTTCCAACTGTGTCTCTCCATCTCTGCCTCCAGTCATTATTGATGATGAGCCTGAGTATGAAATCGAGCAGATTGTAGACTCCAAGATTGACCATTGTTGCTGGTCATGTCCACTCCTGTACAAGGTCATTTGGGCCAGTTATGAAGGCACAGATGAGGAGTCTAGTTGGCTAATGGCTAAAGAACTAGAACATGCACAAGAGCTAGTAGCTGACTTTCATGCCAGCTATCCTGACAAGCCAGGTCCTCTGTCTTTTCTCTGATCCCCTTATCTCTGGCTTGGCCTATTCTTACAGTTCTGTTCACACCGGCATTCAAGATGCAAGAAAACATATATTATATATAAAGTTCAAAAAAATTTGCTATCTATAGGAGGGCAGACCTGCTACTCATCCACCTCTCTACCCTTGGACTCCTCCTCCGCCTCTTTCTTGTCCTCTCCCTCTATCTCTGAGTCCTCCAGCCCCTCCTCTTCTCCAGTCACCTTTGCTGCCACCTCTTCTTCATCTGCTCCCTCCGGCTCTGCTAGCTCCATCTCTACTCCCTCTGCCATGTCTATGTCAGGGACCTCCTTACCCTCCTCCTCCGGCCGTCCCTCTCTCTGCTCCTCCTCTATTTTGTCCAACCTGCTCCCATCCACCACATACCCTTGAGGGACCTCCTCCTCCGAGATATCGAACACCTTCCTGAGGAGGGCATTGTTCTCCTCCTGAATGCACCAGAGGGCCATAATTTCCCTGGTTAGAGCCTTGACTGCCTCTATGGGAGTCTTAGTCAAGTCTGTGAAAAGAGTGACCTGCTTTTTGCTGAGCGGGCCATGATGGGGAACCTACTAGACTCATGGGTTAGCTTACCACCAACCCCATCCTCCACATAGGTACTTACTATGCCATAGAGGGCCCCCATTATTCCTACCTCTGACTCCAAGATATCTCCATATTGAGCTTATTCAGTGGTATTTCCAGGTACTGGAATGTCCACATTCATCTGAGGGACACCCAGCTGTCCTCTCCCTCCTCCTTCCACTTCCCAGTCTTCTGGGGGGCGAAATTTTTCGCCAATCTCGCTGCTGTTCTGGGACACGATGCGGCCACTGGATCGCTACATGCATTCTGAGTTTCGACCCGATCTCTCAAGCCGTTCTCAATCTATCACTTTATCTCTCCCCAGCACTGATTACTTTGCTGCTCAGGATCCGCCAGTCCAATTTCTTCCGGACCTCGCATGGAGCATCTGGGCCTTTGGGCCTAGACTTCCGTCAAATTTCATGTCAATTGGAGCAGTTCCTGCTGAGATATGTGTGATTTTCATGAGAGGGGATATCTCAGACTATCCCCTCCCTCTCTTTCCCTCCCTCTATCAACATGAGTGACCCCTCATACTACTTTGATGACGACGACGACTTCCTTGAGTGGGGGGACCCCTCAGGGGCTCCCCTTCCTCCTTTCTTCGAGTGGGCCTTAGACCACTCAACTATTCAGCAGGCTGAGATGCTTGAGGATGGCATCCAGCTTCAGGCTATTGTCCAGCGCTCTGAGTTAAGGGCCAATGCTGCACATAGTGCATTTATGCTCGAAGACACCTTCATTGCACACGATGAAGGGTCTACTACTCCTTCCCCTCCTGATTCCCCCCCTATTGGGATCGCTGGAACTTCAGGGCGGCGAGCTCATTCTCGGTCCCCTCCACTTCCTACTGGGTATATCCCAGCAGAGGAGTTGATGGCGGCCATCAACCTTTTTTTTTTTTTTTTCAACAATTTATATACCAGTGCTCGAATGCAGACCTTTTTTTTTTTTTTTTTTTTTGTTCAACAATTTATATACCAGTGCTTGGACACAGACCGGTTGTAACGTACAGCAGGTGTAGCTACTCTATGATATGATGATGCAAGAGATGAGCTCTCTGCAGGCCGATGTATGCTTGCCTCCTGAGGGCTACCAAGCGCAGGACTAGGACAGCATGGGAGCACTGCCAGATAGGCTACTCCCCAGTCCAGTGCCCCTGTCCACCTCCCAAGGCCTCCGAAAGCCGATCTCTGAGGAGACCCGCAACCAGAACAATGGGTCAATTCCTAGTTAACCGCTACTAGCAAAAGTGTTAGATGTGCTCCTATCAGTCCATAGATGATTTTGGGACTTGGTGATTTCAGCCTAGGTTAGTCAGGTGACATAGTCATGTGATGGTTGGACTTGTAGCTGGCCTGTGGATGTCCTGGAGTCTTCAGTCTCATACAGGTCTCCACAGGTGAGTCCTAGTGCTGTATTCTTTAGCCTTGAGTCTCATACAGGTATCCACAGTATTTTCTTTGTATCTCCCTCAGTTCTCAATCAACTGACTTCGTTTTACTGCTGTTAGGTTCATTTCCGCACCCCCTACACACACCATTCAACAGGTTACGGGCCCTGCACTATAACAGTACTGAAACATCGATTTTACACCACCTACTGTTTCTACATCCACTCCCTCACTCACCAACACTTCCCACACTTTCCCCTTCACCAATTTCGCTCTCCTGCTTGCAAAAATGGCGACCTCTGGCCCAAACTTTGCCAAGTTGAACACTACTAACTATGCTACATGGTCTGGAGAGATAGAGGCATGGCTTTGAGCCTCTAGGCTGTGGAGACTGGTTTCAGGTAGTGCTAAAGCACCCTGTATATCCTCTTCCTCCAAGGAGGCTGAGCTGTTGGCTTTGGAGGCATAGGAGGCTAAGGTGGACAAGGCAGCTGGATGGTTGTTGTTAATGGTAGAAGCTAAGCAGAGGATTCATTTCAATGGGATTTAGGATGACCCAGTGAAGATGTGGGATGCTCTGAAGTCTGTGCACTTCTAGCAATGTCCAGGGATGAGATTCAACACCTATGATGACCTTTTCAGCATCAGGAAGCAAGAAGATGAGTCCCTACAGTCTCTCCTCAACAGAGTTGAAGATTCTATGAAGAAAATCAAAGATCTTCACCCTGCAGGCTTTACCCTTGACAAACTGGATGAAGAACTCACTTCCATGGCCCTAATTCGAGCCCTACCAGCTGAGGAATACTCCTCTTTCACCTCCTCCCTCCTCCTCCTTGACAAACTTGACAAGGCTTCTGTGCATCAGGCCTTTGTCACTGAGGAAATTCAATGTCGCAGACGTGCCCAGGACCTTCCCTCCTCCTCTACAGCCTTTTCCGCTCGCTCTCAGCCCTCTCCTTCGTCCGGAAAATGTGATTTTTGTGGCAAGACTGGTCATACAAGAGAGAAGTGTTGGGTATTGGAGGCAGTTTAGCACCTAGGTCAAGAAAGAGGCAAGAACTTGTCCAAACATCATCGGAATCGTGCCAATTGCGCTCAGGACACTCCTGACAGTGTCTCCTTCCCTCCCTCCGCAGATGGCGCATCCCAGGCCAAAGAATTTGCTGGAAATGCAAGTTCTCTGTCACCCTCTTCCTCTACACCTCTTCAGCTTGATACTGACTTTGAATGGCTTGCAGATACAGGGGCCACTTCTCATATGACTCCACATCGTCACTGGTTCAAGAAATACACTCCAGCTTGCATTCCTATCTATTTAGCAGACAATTCAGTGGTTTTTTTCAGTCGGAGTGGGCTCAGTTGTGTTCCAACCAGTTCTAGAGGGCAGGAAGGTGAGAGAGGTCGAGTTTTCACACGTTTTACATGTCCCAGCACTCAGAAGCAACCTCCTATCATGTTTATATCTCACCAGACACTCTAATATCCATATCTTCATTAATGCAAGCTCTATGACGTTCTCTCGAGGTGGAAAGATGCTTTTCAAGGCTACAATTCGCTCTACAAACTCCGCTTTGCTAGATGGCACCACTATTCCCTCAGAAAATGCATTTTACATCTCCACTCTCCCTGTAGACCTCTCCCTGTGGCATAGACGCTTTGCACACCACAATTATGCTGATGTGAAGAAGATGATCACTCAGAACCTCGTTACAGGCCTCAAACTCGAGTCTGAAGCGTCCCCTGACCCCATCTGTGAGCCCTGCCTTGCAGGAAAGATGCATGCCCATCCATTCCCTTCCTCCAACAACCACAATCGCTTTCCACTCGAGTTGGTGCACTCAGACCTTCATAGACCGCTCCCAGTTGCTATCCACCAAGGCTACAAGTACTGGATCACATTTATAGACGATTCTACGCGTTTCCGAGCTGCCTACCTCCTCAGAGCCAAGTCAGAAGTCTTTGAAGCATTCAAGACCTATAAAGCTTGGGCAGAGAATCAGCTAGGAGTCAAAATTCACACTCTACAGGATGATAAAGGCAGAGAATACATGTCTAATGCATTCCTGAGGTTCACAAAGCAGTGTGGGATTGACAGGAGGCATTCTGTGCAAAATAGGCCTCAGCAGAATGGTCTGGCTGAAAGGGCTAACAGAACTATGGGTGAAAGGATCACAGCTATGCTCTCAGAGTCCGGTTTGCCAGCTTCTTTCTGGGAGGAATGCCTGGCCTCTATGATTCATGTATGGAACAGACTTCCTACTTCATCTCTACCAGGTTCTACACCCTTTGAAGCATACTACAAGCGAAAACCGGATGTTTCTCACCTCAGAGTGTGGGGATGCACTGCCTATATGCACATACAACAAGATAAATGGACTTCTCTGCAGCCTCACTTCGAAAAATGCATTTTTATTGGCTATCCTACTGGCTACAAGGGCTGGAAGTTCTATAACCCAACCACCAAGAAGACCAGGATCTCAGAACGAGCAGATTTCAATGAGAGGTACTTCCCTGGACTGTCTAGAGCGAAAATGAATGCTATACCTTCATTTGCTGGCCCTCTACCCTCCCCTGACTCCTCAACATCTCTTATCCCTTCCCCCTCACTTCCTCAGCCTCCTGAGACCATTCTACCTCTAGCAGATGAGGAGGGTAATGTAGAGCATCGTTTTCAGCCCTTTAGAGGTGCTCCAGTCGCTCCAGAGCCTCTCCAGACTCCAAAAGATGCTCCTGGTCCTCTGCAAGAGGATAGGGACGAGTTGGACTGTATTTCAGCAGAACCTCGTCACCATTCCACTCCTCCACCATCTCTTAAGCCTACTGACGCCTCTGAGGCTCCTAGGACTCCTAGGACGCCAGGGAGCACTCCTAATGGCTCTGGAAGCGAGGAGGACGATCTGGATAGCATCTCAACCACATTTCAGCAGCTTCAGGCTGACAGTGACTTTGCTGAGGTAGAGTTTGTTGGAAGCGTTTCTGGGCCTGATCCTCGCACCTATAAGGCTGCTATGAGGTCCCCAGATGCTCCTCAGTGGGTAGAAGCCTGTGACAACGA
>JAEUWL010000375.1:0-11363 GCA_018524415.1 Podaxis rugospora | reverse complement strand
TTCTTGGGGGGTGAGCTTGCCATTAGGGCCAAGTTTGTTGCCCAGGGATGACTTCAGAGTGTTTCTGGATGTTTTTGGATGATTGCTGGACTGGGAGGAGGGCTTGGGAGGGGGTCCCATAGAGGATGAGTTAGACTTGTTATTGAACTGATTGTTAGGTTTCCTTGGACTTGGGTCACTCCTTGGATGCTGCACAGAATGATCACTATGTCATTTTCACTCACACTGCCACTCCCAGTGACATTGGTTGATAAGACTGGTGACTCTCTTCATTTCATCCAAGGAATTGGGCTTGCCCTCAGCCTGGGTGGCGATCAGGTCTTGTATGTGATCTAGAAGTCCCTTGTAGTAGTGATGGCAGAGGACCAAGTCTGGCTAGCCAACTAAACTAGCCAGGCAGTTGAACTCAGGGTTGTACTTGAGGATAGGTTGGTTGCTAGCTATTCGGAGCAAATCCAGCTCCTCAGTGGCTTCTCCAGAGGGATCTGCCAGCCTGAAACAGTTTTCTATTTCCATGACAAAGACTTCCCAACTGTTGAGGAGTTCATGGTCTGACCACTCAAGGTCCTCAGATGCGAGGATGGTCTGAAACCAATTGAGTACAATACCAGAGAGGTAGGTGATAGTGAAATAGATTTTGGATGGGTCATCCGGGAATTGGTGTGAGTTCAAGGTGAAATATAGGTGGCATTGGAAAACCCATTGGCAGATTTTGAGGGGGTCTGAGCTGTCAAATGTGTCAGGTTCCCAGACCTTAATGTGAGTGGGGTTTGCTGGTCCAGTGGAGCTGTTGTGCTCCAGAGAGCAGAGGGTGCGAGAGAGATGACCAAGGGCATCTGCTAATGACTCCTGGTGTTCTTTGTTGTTACCAAGGTCCACACTGGGGACATTGTTATTATCTTCATCTCGAATGGCAGAGTCTGAGGGCCCTCCAAGATCTCTATGCAGAGGCTCATTGGAGGGTTGGTCCTGGACTTGGGGCTGGGGAGTAGTCATAGTAGATGGCATGGGGGAAGTAGTAGGGTATATAGCAGCAGCTGAAGAATAGACATGATCTGTATGAGGGAGGATGGGTTCTAGGATGGGAGTTCCTTGAGCTCATGCAATACTATGAGTTATAAATGGCATAAGAGGAACGATATCTGAGGTTCAAGTCAGAATATACTATTAAGGTAGCAGGCTCCAGACAGGGGCAGACTGCAAGCAGACAGAGGCAGACGTCGCAGACCAAGGGAAGGTGAGGCCTTGGCTTCAACTTATATGTTGCACCCCTCAGGAACTGTAGTGGCCTCACTTAGCCAATCTACAAGCTCATCAGACAGGAGCGGACAGGATCAGATGAAGACAGGACAGTCCCAGACAGAGATGGGGCTGCAGTGAGCAAGAGAGCAGAGGAGAGAGTCCTAAGTTAATATTCTGACTGACTACCACAGATGGCTGTAGTTCTACTTATATACTGTTGGTCAGGATAAAGTCTGGGGAGTAGTAACCAGTGCTATCATTCTTAACTGCTCGAAGAGGACAAGATCAACATGTGAGTTGATATCCATGATGGTATTTACGAGGGTGAGGAGACTGTCCGCAAGGTATCTGGTCACCCGATCAGACAGGGTCAGAGGTGAAACATCAGATAAGCAGGTAAGACCTGGATAGGCAATGATAATCACAGGAACAAGGAATAGCCATGGATAAACAGAAAGAGGAATGAAGCTTAGACAGGAATTCTGATTGGAAGGAATGTTAGAGGCAAATGGAATGGAGCACAGCCCTACCAGAGGGGAGCTGCCTGATGGAGACAGAGATGAGGTTAAACTGAATAGGATCCACAGAACCCAGGTTGTAACCAAGGTTTCAAGAGTCTAATGGGCAGAAAGTGAAGTCTGTAACAGAGCAGCAAGTTTCCTGAAGCACTACATATGAAGCTCAGTGAAGCAAGTCTGTTCCAGATGGTAAAGTTGAATTTGATAGGCTAATGGAGGGTCAGTTTGACTATACTGCTTCTCCTGATTGCACAAAAACTGGTCCTCATCCTTGAGGTAGGTGATAATGTGTCATATCTCAATTTTGAGGCAGGTAATCTCCTCATATGCTTGTTCAATTTTGAAGTACTTGTCCATCAGCATACAAATAACTAGTCTTGCCCATGGATGCTTGTGAATGTCCTGTTGGGACTCATGAAGGAGATCAAAGTCTGAGAGATGCACATAATCAACAACTTGATCCCATTTGAGGTGCTCCTAGGGGGGGAGGAGGATCCATGGCTTTAGTTGCAATATTATATCTATTGAGTGTTTCAGATAGTGTTGGAATGTTGCTGGATAGCTTTAGTGATGTGCTTGCATAGCTCGTAGCCTGATTGTGACAAGTTAGATTATTCTCCAAGATATGAAGTGTACCTTACCAGTCTGGGCTATATTTATCTTCAAAAGTTCAAATATGTATAAGATAATGAGAGCCTCAAGGTCATTGAGCATGCATTGATAATGACATTTGCTAACAAGTGTGGCAGCATTCTTCCAGTCAGGCATATCAGGTGTCCAACATTGAGAAATTTTAAGTTGGAGTTTGAGGCATTGTACTGCCTCCTTTGCTCACACATGATTCTTGTGTGCATGTCTCATCTGAATCTCATGGGTGTCCTGGTTGCCCTCTGCCTTCTTCTGAGCCTCAAACACTTGTGGACTTTTGTCAACAACTATATGCCACTCAGCAGCAATTGCTTTTAACTTCCTTGCTTTGAGAAGTGAAGGTCAGTCAACAGTTGATTAAAGTAAATGAATGTAAGGTAATGTACTCATACTTCCTCAAGTTGATGAGGCCTTGGTAGTACTCCATGTGTTGAGTCTCTTTGACTGGCTCTGATTCCAAACCCCTCAGGTAATCCTTCTCCTCCTGTAACCATGTTATGAAGATAGTAGGATTATTGATTTGTTCATCATTTAAGGTATGCATGAGTATTGGCTTCATCTTGATAATATCTAGTACTTGTTGGTAGTTGTTTACAAGAAAGGAGCCTACAGCAGGGAGTACATCAGAAACAAGTTTATGAATTATGGGTGAGAAATACTTACTGAGACTCTGCAACATCTCAAAACTGTCCAAGTGCTGAATATATCCCAGAATTTTTTGCCTTCAGTGGAATACACTAGCATAGCACACTGAAGCCACAAGTATGTTCAATTGGGAGAAAAAGTGCTCATAGTCTTTGAGATCCTCCAAGCCCATCCCCTTCATATACATGGCCAAGGAGGTAAGCTGGCAGAGGCAGTTGTGAGCATGACCATGGAAAGACCCAATAAGAGATGAATAACAATTTTTGCAGGCCTTTTTGTGAAGCACACTGGAGTCAAGGATGGTACCAAACTTGCACCCAATATCATAGCCATCCCCAATTCCAGGGCCAAATATGTTGAGAAGTGCATCGACAACTGCAAGTAGATACTTGGACCTGCAATATTGTGAGCACAACAGGTTGCAGTCATTTGACAGGCAGCAGGAGAGACTTACAATTTGCCACTTCAAACCATATCAGCTACAACAAGGACAAATCCATATCAGCAGAGTGCAAGGAAGATCCCAGTTTCATTAAAGATACCTTACATACAAGCTATGACCTTGTTAATCATATTACTCCATCACATTACACAAGGGTTACTGTCTTGTACATCCCCTCCAGGTACATGCTCTAGTACTTCGACTCTGTGAGTTTTTGCCCATCAATCAACCATTTCTCTGCTAAGGTAATAATCTCCCTTCACATTACATGAATTAATATGAGCTTGATTACTAGAGTTCTTGATGGTTCCAACTAAGTTTGGAGATGATGGCTGGTGAAGAATTCTTTTCAGGGAGTCATTTCCATCTATGGTAACTAGCATATCAAATACAAGCATGTCTTCACCCTCCAGTTTATAAGTACAAGCTAGACAGGCATTCTGGAGCTGCCATTGGGGGGCATCATGACCAAGAGCCTCTACTACCTTGATCTTTACCCCCTCATGAAGTTGGGTGTATAAGTTGAAACAAATGAAAAACTGTTCACTTAGGTATAGTTGGAAAGGAACCCCATGAAGATCACAGAGCCCTTTCACAAAAGGTTGGATAGCCAAGTGAGGACAGTGAAGGTGAGTGATGTGGTAGACTTCAAGAATGTGGATGGTGATGACAAGGGTAGGACAAAACAGAGAGCATGGAATAAGTCCTATTGCAATGAATGCAGCAGGAACTCCTATCTCGGAGTCAATGATGCCAGTTGGGAGTAAATATAAACCTAAACAACATCAGTATTAACTGGTAATGTCATTTGAGATTGACTTATGAAACATATCTATAACCTACACCTTCAAGCCTTCAACTACATCAGGAACAGAAGGGCTCAGAGGTGCTGTGTTCTTAAGACCATCCCTGACTTTGAAGTGCCACCTGAGGTAAGCATCAACCATCAATGGTAACTGGTGATTAAACCCCTCTTTATGATTTTTGATGTGGTTGTGATGCATGCATGCATCATAATACTCTTTTCTGTACCCCACGGTATGAGTAGTTTTCACAAGGAAAGAGTTAAAAACACCTTATGGGCCAACATGATCAATCTCTACTTCCTCAAGAAGGATCCTCATGAATTCTCCATTAGCATGACTGATGTCCATTGTGGTACCACCTTCAAGCACATCAGCTGTGCTCAAGGGATCCTCAGCCTGAGGGATAGGCTCATTACTTCCTTCCATAGGAGGATCTGGAACATCTAAATGAGCCAGCTTTGCCATCTCTTGTGCCAATTCTTGGTCTAAAATGATTTAGAACAAGTCTTTGAGCTCGAGTAGGAGGGCATGATATTCACCTTGCTGCTGCTTCAGTGACTGTATATGCCCAGCTTGAACATTTTCATGCAGCTACTTTGTATTAAGAATGCATTGCTAGACATTCTTGCCATAAGGTGTTTGTTGGGCAACAAGCTGCCACCTTTTTTGCAAGATTGTCTGCAATGTATGCAATGTGTTTTGCTTCATGTTGCTGTTTGTTGTTGTTTAGTATGGTGAACACCCTCCTAAAAATAAACATTGTCAAATCACTAATAAGGAGGGAATGCACTAGAAGTGAGCATTAAATACATGCAGATTCTGTTAAACAAATAAATACTTGTTCCTGTATGAATGCATATGTATATGGCCATCCATATAATATGAATAGTCAGCGGTGTAGAATGGTTGAACTCACCAGTTGTGAGCAACTTGAAGATCTGTGATCTGGATAGATCTCTAAGCAGATAGGTCAAGTCTGACTGCCTGAGGCTGTTTGGTATTGGGTGCTATAGTATGACAAAAGTATATACACATGCATAGCACCCTCATAGTGTTTGGTACACCTTCCTACCAATCTGGTTTCTGCTGATCTAATAGGTAGAGAGTACACTGGGTCTGACAAAGTCTACTTGTACTCTTAGTATTCAATGCTGCTGTAGTTCTGAAATCCTATGATGCAGACACTATGAAACACTCCAATTGCACCTATGGGCACTGATACACATGTCTCTAGTGCAGCAATACAAGGCAGACATGCTTATAAGGTGCATATATCATGATCCAATGATGGTGAACTCACTGGTACTCTGGATCTAACTTTGTCAACCCATGAACCCACATTGTGGTGTTGGGCCATATTCTCAACACATGGGAACCAAATAAACTTTGTCATGCATCAGAAGATACTGGGTAACTTGGCTCTTAAGCTACAACAAAAATGCAAACACTAGAGAAGATTTGTTAATAGTCACTCATTCTTGATAGATGGTTTTCTGAGCATGTGTTCTTAATAGACAGTTTTCTAAGCATATGCTCATTAACTCAAAAAGCAACAATATTGAGACAACAAAAATTGAATAAGACATCAATCCATACTGATAAGTAAAGACTGGCATTCAATATGAAACAAAGCAAGATATTGGGTATATAACTTTTTCTAGTAGTAAGTAGGAATGTGGTAACTATTAGGTCTTCATCCAACAATCTCAGTGGTACTATTAGCTTCATATTTCACAAGACAATGCTCTATGTAAGCTTCAGTAAACCTAACACTGGCATCTACTTTACTGCCGACATGCAATATCTTACCATCTGGAACATTCCTCCAGGTAGCCTCTGTGCAAGCTCTAAAGGTTCATTCAGAACTATGGAAATTGAGGTAGAGTGAAGCCTACATACCTGCCACTATATATGCCTGGAGATAATCCCCAAATTACAATGTACCACTCACCACAGATTTGATTCTGTAGTGAATGCAGTGACTCATAATGCAGTGGCTACTTTATACTATCACCTTGCAATGGCAATATACTAGTCCTGGCCTTGGGCTTCATTGGCAGGACAATGCATGGGGACAGCAGAAAGGACACATTATTTAAAGGTAGGTTAACAGGAGTGATAGTTGTACTGCATGGTGACTCATAGCTGAGTTTGGAAACTGAACTCACTGAAATCTGACTGCCAGCTCTCACTGATAGGCAGACTTGAATAGGTATAGTCACTACATCAACAGTCTATGAGCAGTTTCCACAAGCACTGTAAATAGGCTTACACAGACATCAGTGAATGTTGCTGTGATATTGTCAGAAATATGCACCTCAACATAGCATTGAATATGAGGTATATTTGCAGCATGGTAACACTTAGCATAATCAGGTGAAATGACATAGACATCTTGGTGATATGGTGGGAACACTTGGCAGCCAAAGGGATAACCCCATATACCAGTTTGGAGTGCTTGGTTTCAAGCCACTTGAGCCTCCATTAAACTGTCATACCTACATTGACAGCTACTTGAAAACTTGGTGACCTGGGCCTAAGTGGTGGCCCTGTTGTGAGGAAATGAGTGACCATAAATAAGAAAAAGAGCAGGAAGTGAGATGTATTACCAGTTATCAAAAACACCCATATAACACCCAGTAAACACCATATAGAACCTAGTTTCCAGGGCCAGTTCAATGCATCCTAGGTGGAGCTGTTCTGTGGTCGCAGCAATGATGAACAGTTTATCACCCTCATCTTCTGAGTCAGAAACAGTAATATTTACCATCCTAGAAGCAAGGTTCAGGATGTCAAAAGTTTGGTGTTGTTCTGGAGGAACCTGCATCAGTTGAAAAAGCAGTTGCTGCATCAGTGAAACTTACCTTTACACATAGCTAGTGAGTATAGTATGTTGGTCATTAGAGCTCAGACCAAGCAGGTGAGTGTGAGCAGAGTAGGGAAATGAAAAAAGGGCAAATGGACCTAAACACCCATAGGACATGTTGCAAACATCCCATACAAATTGAGGGTGCAATATCCATCAACAAACAGAACTGAATAACATTCAGAATAGTCTTACAGTGGCACTTTCTGTCACTGAGTTTTGAATATACTTCAGCCCAGTAATAGCTACTGAAAGGCTCTATTCTACAGTAGTAAATATCACCAAAACACTGTTGAATGTAGGAGTGCAAATAGTTCCTGGGCACTTGGTAATAAATATGAGTGTTGGTCTGTAGCAAGAAAAAAAATACTATTATAACAAACAAAAATTGCACTAGCTGTGAATTCAATGCAGAACGGAGACTAAGATTCAAGTCAATATATAGTAATTCAAATTACACAGGCAAGCAGTAATATACCAAAATAACAGACATATTTGACAGGGTGGGATGGTCAGTTTTTTTAACACCAATACCAACCATCACCCTCTAGCTATGTCTGCTCTTGTTAATGATACTTCTTATGCCTCCTGACACCCATTGAAAGAGGTAATCCCACCAGTGAACAAGCCAACACATCCTAAGAATGCATCAGTGACTGCTAGGCAAGCTCTTGCCAAGGAGAAGCAAATAGCCCTTCAAGAGAACTATGCCAACTTCCTCAAGAAGAGAGATGAGAACTATGATGACATTGCAGAGAAACATGGCAAGAAACCAGAATATGTTCACCACATATTAATGTATACATCCTCATACCATGGCAAGCATGGTCCCAACTTGCAGAATGTGCTGATTCACTTCAAGAGCAAAGAGCTTAACAGCAGTAAGCTTGTGTTAATAATGTCATTGGACTATACACTAACTTGTCATAAAGCCTGTGCTCCAGGAAATAGGCTTGGACTCTGTGAGCTCAGGGAGGAAGTTGAGAAGGATAAAAACCTTAAAGACCTCTCAAAGAAGCAGAAGGAAGAGCTCCTGATGGACTTGGCCAATCATTGGAAGCTTAAAGCTGTTGGTACCCAAGCTTTCAATCATGCAGCAATACTTGACTACAAGAAAACAGTTGAATGTATCCATGGCGAAGGGGGCCTGACTAACAGTATATAAGTAAGATTGCAGCTGTCTATAATAGTTAGTCAGAATATAAACTTAGGTCTCTCTCTCTTCCCTCTTACCTGTCTGCTACAAGTTTGCCTTCAGTCTAGACTTGTCCTATCCCTGTCTGACCTCTGTCTGTTCATCCACTCAAGTCTGTAGTTGGTCAAGTGAGGCCATTTATAGTACCAGAGAGGTGCAACACATAAGTTGAAGCCAAGGCCTCATTACACTTGGTCCATAAATATCTGACTCTGTCTGTATACAGTCCATTCCCCTTGCCAGAGTTAGTCCTTAATAGTATATTCTGACTCAAACCTTGGGTATTGTTCCATCTTATGCCAACTACAACTTGAAGTGCTGTACAAGCTCAAGGAACTCCTATTCCAGAACCTATTCTTCCTTATACAGATCATGTTTACTCTGCAGCCTCTGCCCTTCAACACCCTGTAAGAAAATAAATATTTAGCGGAAGATATTGAGTCCATAAAAACAATATGGAGGAAACATTACGAGAACGAGCATGAGAGATAGAGAAAAAGAGTCTGAGATGGAGAGCGTAAGATTCGGAGTCTGAAGAAGTAACTTTACCACAAGAGTGAATAGCAGAAGAGAGAATGTTTGAAGAAGAGGAATTAAAGACAATAAAAGCAGATGTGGTGGAAAGGGATGAATCTGAGGGGACAGAACTGTCTGTAAAAACTACTAGAGATACAGAAGAGGAGAAGAAAAGGTTCCGAGTGCAGGCAGCATTAGCAAGATGAAGTATCATGGCATCTTCTTTCAAAGGGTCAAGACACTCGATAAATTTGATTTGATTGCTAAATGAGTCTAGCAGGTACTGGCCAGATTTGGCGCACGGGTGGAGATGCTGAAATCAGTCAGTGACCATTTGGATATCTAAAACAAAATCAAGCACTGTAGAGCACTCTTTAGAATTGTGCGCTTCAAGAGGGTTGATGTCATATGTAAGTAATTTAAGTAGGTGAGAGGGGGGGAGGGTGTGGAAATGGAGAGAGCATCATTTTGCAAGCTTGAAGAGGTGTAGTTGGATGGGGATAAGGCTGGCGATAGCCTCAACACCCCCAGTGGGTATAGTGCGGAATACACCCATAATCCATAGGGCAGCTTGATGTTGCATGTGTTGCAAGGACTTTATGAGTCTTTTATATTGGGCATTTCAGTTGAACCAGAGACAGAAACCATATATGGCAATGGGGACCACACATGATTGGTAGAGGAGTCTCTTATGGAGAGGGGAGAGGCTGCAGATGGAGTTGCTGAGCATACGCATACAATGTACGGTGGAGAGTGCCTTTGTTGAGTAAAAGCAGACATGTTCCTTAAAAGTGAGGCTCCTGTTGAACCAGAAGCCAAGATAGCAGAGGAATGGTTTAGGGTGGATAGTGAATGAATTGTCGATGGTAATAGCCTGTCTACAGAGCCCTTTGCAGGTAACCCCTACCCTTTTTCAGGTGATGTGGAATCAACTCAAGCCAGAACCTGACTATTTTAACTATATCAGGCTGACTGGTGTAGGATTTAGTCCTCTTGAGCCAAGGGAGCATTCTCTGACATCCCTTGCTATGGCTCATGGCTTGATCCAGGCACTACCCCAGAGCCACTTCCCATTATCCAGCAGCCGGTTCGGTTATGCCATTTTAAGGCCCGGATCCCTGTGCTTAACTGTCTGGGCTCTACACCTCACAGGTGCTGCTACTGGATTGGTTCCCAAGATCACCCCAGAGGTACTTGACATGAGGTCATTGGCCAGCTAACAACTGACACCCTTGATCCAGAGATTGGGTTATGCCTATTAACTACCGGAACTATGCCAAAGCAAACTGGTGGGGAGTATCCTGTTCTGGCCAGCTTTTTCCAGCACGCTTCCAGATCAGACTATTTTTTCCCCAAATCTCCCTCTTATAATATCCTATTTCCAGTAATGGCCTGAGATATACCCCAGATTAAGCTCTTTTACCAAGGGAGCACCACTACCTTCAGCCAGTATATTGGACTTGGGCAGAGCACACAGCTTAGTCACACCATTACAGTGTGACATCACTACATGACTTGCTGCATGGCTAAGTAATTTACCCATGCTAGCCTGGAAGGTCTCTTTCTAGACATTTGAAAGCTAGTTTTAACCCCAGAGGGTACTAGTGATCCATGTGCCTAGAACCACCTGAGACCCAAACAGGACCATACAACCATTTTGGAGTCACCTGAGATTATTGCTAAGCAACCACACTTCACGCACCAGTAGCCCCCAAAGAAATGCATCCTCAGAGGTTTGAACCTGGGACCACACAGCTGAAAGGTCTGGTAGGAATAAAGCCTACATCCAAACCCCTCGACCATATGGCTGATGCCCTTCAACACCCTACTCCCCTTATGTCTGCTACTACAAATACTCCCTAGCCCTGATTTCAAGACCACTCCTCTGCTGACCATCTGCAAGGAAGCACTGGAGAACCTCCAGACTCTGCAAATACTGGCAATATTAGTAACAATGAACCTAGTGTGGTTGAGGGTGTTGACCCAGAACCCCAGGAATCATTAGCTATTACCCTAGGTCACCTCTCTCACACCCTCCACTCTCTGGAGCACAATAGTTCTGCTGGACCAACAAACCCCATATATATTAAGGTCCATGAGCCTGATATGTTCGATGACTTGGACCCCCTCAAAATCTGCTAATAGGTTTTCCAATGCCACCTATACTTTATCTCAAACTCATACCAATTCCTGGATAATCCCTCCAAAATTCATTTTGCTATTACCTATCTATCCAGCACTGCACTCAACTAGTTTGAGACTATCCTCATATCTGAGGACCTTGAATGGTTAGACCATAAACTCCTCAATAGCTGGGAAGTCTTCATCATGGAAATAGAGAATTGTTTCGGACTGGCAGATCCCTCCAGGGAAGCTGCTGAGGAGCTGGATTCTCTCTGGATGGCCAGCAACCAACCTATTCTCAAGTGCAACCTTGAGTTCAACTGCCTGGCTAGTTTAGTTGGCTGGCCAGACTTGGTCCTCT
>JAEUWL010000374.1:0-11369 GCA_018524415.1 Podaxis rugospora | reverse complement strand
TGCTGAGGGGTACGCATACGTGTGTGCTCACAATGATACGTCGCTGACATATTATATCATAGAACGAGGATCGTCATCCAAAAGTGAGTTCTTTTCGAATGTTGATGACGGGGATGAGTTACTGAGGATTGGATATTGATTTCGCGGCAAAGTATGACCTGTACGTGGACCCAAGTTCAGCACCCATCGTGCGTGGAGTAACTGATTCCTCGTGATGGTCAGGGAATGGCGAGCAAGGTTTCCAGACTCCGATTGCGAATGACAGCTTTATTGTTGACGGAGTTGGTGCACTGGGAAATATGCACTCTGAACGAGGCTTGACGTATTTCGAAGTCGCCCTTAGCGGCCACATGTAAGTTCTCCTAATCTAACGGCAAGGACTGCGACCTAATGCTTGGAAAAACAGGGTGCCGCAGTTCTCGCCTCGGGTACGTGAAGATCCATTTTATCTGGTTTACGCCGACCGACCAAAGTTATGTAGGCTGCATTCCAAACGATGCAATATCTGATGGGTTTCAGGAAGCAACCTTGAAGTAGTGAAAGCAGAACATATTAACGCGATTGTGTTAAGTGGAATAAGGAAGCGGTCACTGCCCGACTTATGCTTTTGTACATACTCGATAAATTTTCCGCCATTTGATACTCTCCACACGCTTCCGCCATTGTTGTGTAAGAGCTTCTACATCGGTGTCAGCAATTACATTAAAGAACTTCACTACAACAGTTTCGAGGCGCCAGGGTGCAAGGAATTTGAGGTACTGTAAAAGAAGCTGTTTGTCACATTTTCCGTAGTTGAGTGATATTCAATAAATCTGAGTATATCTGAACAAAATTTGATATAGGTACAACAGGCGCAGCATGGGCATCGGCTAGAGCAATGCATATAACAGGGCAAAATACGGCGGTCGACATAATGGTTGTTTCCCGAAAAACGCAAATACAAGATATAATCTACGAAAGACACACTTGAAGAGAAAAGGAAACTACAAATAAGAAATGGTCTACGAGGGGCGACAACTTTGGGGGCGTTTGCTCGTCGGGACGGCCACTTTTCTGTCTTCCTCTGCCTTTCCTGCCTTTCTTGCTTTCCCTACTTTTCCTGCTTTTCCCGCTTCTTCCACCTCACTGTCTCTGGTGATGATGATTGATAACCCTTGCAAGAAGGGGTATCCCGGTGCTTGCCTAGAGTAGGGGAAGAGGACACGGTGGGCTGGGGCGGAGGTATTGGAACCAGTGCGACATCAGATTTTTTTACATCTTCAGGAGGAGGTTCCCGGGGTCGGATATTACAGAGTGATACAACTTGGTATATGCTATGGGGTCGTTTTTGTTGTCGAACAAATCCTTGTCGAAATAGGCACCGATAAGGTCAGTGAAAGCCTAACACTCTTCTAGTATTACTAGGCCTGCTAGCCATAGAATGCCCGCACTACTGCTTAGTACAGGCATTTTTATGCCCCGGCTAAGTTGCCTGTGTTTATATTTACTCTGCTACGTCAAAGAAGCAAGACACAGGGAGGTAGACATGCCGGGGGATATTCCGCTGTCGTATACTGACACGAGCTGGTTGGCAAGGTGTCCTATTGTGATGAATTTGGATGCAAGATATAATCATTACAGTATAGGGACAGGATAAAGTACAATAGATAATTCAGGCCAGAAAAAGAGAAAAGGGGTGAAATAATAAACGTTGAACGGCGAAACAAATCAAACCTCCCCATCTGCAAGCCGGATAAAAGAAGGTACAGGAAAGAAAAGTGCGAATCGAAAGAAGAAAAACTACATACATCATGACTCATTCCTATCCAATTCTGAAAAGTCACCAGCCTCCTCAACAAACTCGTTCACCAGATCCATCAGCTCCCGTACAAGGCCATCCCTCTCCCATTCCATCCGGTGTCTCCAAACATTCCCGAGACAAGTCGCACGCAGTTGCTCGAGCTGTTCGACATTCAGCGATGCAGTTCTGTCCCTCAATTGTCTATGCAATTCTCCAAGGAGCGCTTCATCAATATGGAAGTCCGGCAGGGGTGGTGTGGGTGTTCGTTCAATGACCATCTGAGCAGGTGTCGGAGAAGTCTCAGCGGCAGCGGCAGTAGCGTTAATTATAGTAACCTCGGGTGTCTTTGTTCGACGGAGGGGTGTTGGTGTATGAGGGCGTGGAGATGGGGTCCGTGGACGTCCGTGGTCCATGACTGGAGGAACGAGGAAAGGATTTCCCTCTGCATTCGCAACAGGGGCGGGTAGGATGGGGGGAAAGTTGAATTCGGCCGACGATGCGGGGTTCGGTAAGCGGTTGTACACATTTGGGACACCGGTACCAACCGAAGCGGGCGCAGGTTGGTTATTTGCAGGACTAGCCGTCCTGCTGTTCCTTGCCATCGTGAACACGTCCTCCGATGGTGGTATAGGATTTAGCAGGGTTGGATCAAACCCGCTCCTCGGGCGGGGAACATCTACGAGCATCGCATCAGAGCCACCAGTTGGCGGCATCGATGGTTGATCGGATACGTCGACGACTGGCATAGACGTAGCCCGCAAAGGCTGCATTGGCTCGACTACCTCTGCTGATGTCGCAAAATGCACTGTTCTTGCATGGGAAGGCGTATTCCGACCAACAGCACCCAACGGACCCCCCTCTTCATCCTCTTCAGTCGACATCCTCGACCGCTTCGCTTCCCTCTCCTGGGCATCTCCATTATGCCCATTTTCCTCGTCATCTCCATGTGAACTACCCGAGCTTCCTCCTCTCTGCCTTTTCAATCTCCTCTCCAGCTTGACAGGGTCAGTGATCGAAATCTCTAACGACTGTCCACTGCTTCTCGTACTCCTCCTTGTCGCAGCCTCCTTCTCTTTTTCCCTGTCTTTTTCCTTCTCCTTCTCCTTGTTTTTCCGGTGCTCCTCCCGCCGCTGCCGCTCCCGAACAGCCATCCTCTCACACTCGAGTTTAAGTGTGGGATCAAATTCCTGAATGCTGACTTGTGCTGCAGTAAGCATAGCCTGAGCCTTATACATCCGATCCATGTCTTCATACGCGCGCATCTCAGCATTCTGAACGATCTTCACGATGTCATCGAGGAAATCTTGAGGTGTGAGATATCGTCCCTTGTATAGATCCACATGCATCTTTTCCAGATCAACGTCATGCAAACGAGGTTCGGGTGGTACAACAGGAGCGGGTGCATCGACGTCCATATGACCGTTGATCATGACCTGCTGCTGCTGTTCCTGGTCAATGACTTCAATGATACCATTCGGATGCGGGGCTTGAACATTCATAGTGGTAGTGATAGTAGTCGTCGTGGTAGTCGTCGCTGCTTCCGCCTGCACAGGGAGGGGTTCGGAGAAATCATAATTGTACTCCTCCTATCGTTCGATCAGTAATCGCTCGAACGACAAACATTTGCAATGCTACTCACCGAAGCCCGCTTGGTAAACCTCTTGAATTTCCTCTTCAGCTCCGTCAAGATCGGTCCCAACCGGTACTTCAACAGGGTAATCGTCTTCTGGTCATTCTCGACCTGCAGAGCCAACTCGGCAGCCGTGGGCTTCCGAGGCTCCAACGGAGGAGCGATGGGCAATTCTTCCAACACCCGTTTCCTCCTCTTCACACCGTCCGGGAACTGGTTCGGCGGCCGTCGTACATCGGCAATAAGCGGCGCGAAAAATTCTTCGCGTTGAACGGCAGTGGGGGCTACGATAGCTACGCGATTCTCTTTCATATGACCAAACCACTGCTTCACATCATATGGCAGGTGAGAGAACTCTCCATCGACGAGGGCCAAGAGAAGGACAGGCTCTGTCGGAGATAGTGTATCTAACATCGCACGAACAGTCGAACGTGATGTTTCCGACACAGCCGCGCACCAACTAAGAAGCGAAGGGATGTAGATGATAGAAGGTTGATGGCGTTTAGCTTCCACAAAGAGTTGCACGATCGCGGCCTCCACAGTCTAAGCGAAGCAACATTCAGCTGGGAACAGAAAGCGTCAAAATAGGCAACAGAAGCACTCACCCGTGTCGAATCACCCAATAAAGTACCGAGCTCCAGAGTCTGGATGTGATAGCCTTCCAAATGATGCAGGGCGGCGGCGCCGACATAGTTCTGACCCATCCCAATGGAGCCGTGAATGAGTATCCGCGGACGATACACGCGTAGCGTTTGCATTGCTAAGGATAATCGTTTCTGGTCAGAATAGGATATTGCACCAAAAATAGAACTGAACATACATTGAGAGAACATTTCGCGCTCAAGAGCACCATCATCTCCGCCTTCGTCTTCGTACTCCGCCTCCTCCAGAGCGCTCAACTTCTTCTCCAACGGTAGTACTTTATTGATAGCCGCTTTGACCTTTTCTAGTGTTTCGCCAAGAAGTGGAACGAATTGTTGAGGGAGAGGTGTAGCGGCCGAAGATGATGACCGCGCTGAAGAAGGGACGAGTTCTACAACGGGTTGATTAGTGGGGTCTAACCAATCCATAACATGACGTACTCTTGATGGAAATCATGAAATCTCGCAGCTGGACATTGATCGTTTCAGGCTGAAGGAGAAGCCGTTCAGTGGACTTGTATATCTGAGGGTATCTGCGCTGAACGGCATTGAGAGCAGCTTCCGTGCATAGAGCCTATCAAAAATCAACCCTGGAACAGAACATGCAATGAGAAAGCAAACACACTCGTAAGTCAGCACCACCATATCCTTTCGTTAATTTTGCAAGGCCTCTCAATCTCTCTTTCGCTTGCTCTCCCTCATCGGCACCCCAGCCAAGCCACCCCTTGGTCATAATTGATAGAATCTTCTCCCGTGCTTCTAGCCCCGGTAGCGGGAAGTAGAATTCACGGTCGAAACGACCCGGCCGCCGTAATGCAGGATCAATGGCATCGGGACGATTGGTGGCACCAATGACGACGACTTGGCCGCGTCCGTCCATACCATCCATAAGGGCCAGGAGAGTGCTCACAATGGATGCGTGAATCTGGTCTTGCTTAGACGAACGCACCGGCGCCAGACCATCAATTTCATCGAAGAAGATGATCGAGGGTTGAGAGTTCTTTGCTTCTTCAAAGAGCAGTCGCAGTTGACGTTCGGCTTCACCGACCCACTTTGACAAGCAATCGGCACCTTTGCGCATGAAGAAAGCTGATGTATGACCACATTAGAGTGAAATCCAAGTAAATGAGGGACGAAAAGGAATCACATATTGATCGTCCGTTGGAGCGACAGCTAGCAGCAAGGGCCCGGGCAAGTAGCGTTTTACCTGTTCCAGGAGGACCGTGAAATAGAACACCACGGGGGGGAGTGACACCGAATCGCTGGAAGACTTCGGGGTATAGTAATGGCAGGAGTGTCATCTCCTTCAAGGAATGGATGTCTGAATAGGAGCTTGAGTCGAAAGCGATGTATGGAATAGCGGGAGAACTGACGTTCATCAAGACCACCGACTTCGTCGAAAGTCACGTTCTGATTTACGCCCAGAGGATCAGCGTCGGCTAAAGCTGTTAAGCTACTTAGTGTATGTGTTCAGGTATCAGTGGAGAAGTAAGTACCTGCATCGCCTACTCTACCAAGATTCGATGGCGTGCCAGCAGTGAGATCGCCAGGCAACATGCTGCCAGCGGCGACCGGGGCGCCAAACGGGTCCATCCCAAAGGGCTGCTTTCGAGGTGTCCTTGCGGGGTAATCAGAGTCCTAAGATAATTAACCAAGAGAGATGACGAATAGGAAGGGGATACATACAGAGTCATCACCACCCATTCCCATCCAACGACCCAGTTCCGCACCACTCGCACTCCATCCAGGGCCTCTCCTGCCTTTCCCGGGCCCACCACGACTTCCGCCATTACGATTCCCGTTGGTTTTGGGTGGAGGTCTAGGCATTTCCTCGAGCGGAGGGGGAATGGCGTAATTGATCTTTTGGCGTTGCCGCAGTGAATATGGCTTGCCATCGTTATCGACTTCTTGCTCGGGCTCGGGCTCGGGCTCGGGCTCGGGTTCAGGTTCGAGGGTGACTTCGAGGTCGGAAGTGCCCATCGCATCCTCATTTTCATCAACTGATCCGTCGGCGTCTGCTGAAGATTGTTCGGAATTGTCAACGTATTGATCGTCTTCATCTCTCTTTTCACGGCGTCGCAGACGAGCTTTGTAGCGGTCTTCCCTCGACGGTTTCTTGGGTGATGAGTTCCCGTTTTTCTTGGGAGCAGTAGAGCTTCTGGTCCTTCTTCGTAGAGAGTATCCGGCGAAGCCATCTTGTTTGTCCTCGTCGTCGTCGATGATAAAGTCCGAAAGATTGCGCGTAGAACGTCTGGTCAAGCGCCGCCGGGGTTGATCTTCGTCGTCTTCGTCGTCTCCATCCGGTACCCGGTGATGCTGCACCTTGACATTGTCATCGAACAAATTCTTCGCTTCTTGCTTGTCCTCCTGCTTGGCTAATCCATCAATCTCGTCCTCTCCGTAGTCCGACTCCTCGTACACAACCGCTTTCACCCGTCGGCCTCTCTGCGAGGTGGTGTAGACAGGCTGCTCCTCTGTTTCTGCCTCTACGTCCATCTCACGTCCAACAGAGGAGGGTTCACTCGCATTGTACTCCGAGCCAGAGGGGCCTAGGCTGTCAGACTTGGCCCTATTTCGGGTGAGGACAGGCATTATCTTGATCTTGAGAGGTGTTTGCTGAGGAGGCTCGTAGGTGACCGGTGGCGACGGGTGGGAGGATTCCAAATGCGTCGAGTCGGGGCTAGGCATCAAAAAGCGACGCCTTCACCAATAAGAGACGTTGACGCAGAGGTAAGGAGTGCTTCGAGGGAATATGTTGTCGCTGTCGCCGCCGGCGATGAGCGCAGTTACGGGATTGTTATGTTCGCTGGACAAAAGGACAGCTGAGTCCAAACAGGTGGCGGTGCTTGTTTGTCCTTGTGTTGCCACGCATCACCACCTTGTTCCGCTCCCCTTCCGCACGAACAGAGACCTCTACTCGCCGTCTGCCGCAGCGACAATGTCCCCTGGCCGCGAAACTGCCACCGCGCACTGCATGCAGAATCCACACAGTTGCCACCATATACGATGTTTGCCTATGCTTGTTATCAACCACGTGGGTGGCGTGAGTTACACATCCCTTCCTCATCCCCTCTCCTCCTCCCTCTTTACTGGGGTAGATTTGGTGGTGGAATGTTGGGAAAGGTTGAGCGTACGTAGCCTACAACGGGGTCGTTTCTGACGCAAGAAACTTACTGCAGAAAATCCGGAAAAGTTGGGGGCTTGGCCGGCACTGTCTGAGGGTGTGTCCTAGCGTAGAATCCCAGCGTATGGACGTCGAAAGCAAGGGAAATCCAACCGTTTTGCTGCCTCGCCTTGCTCGAAGATACCGGCCGTGACTTCCCAACTGTGACCCCGTGATAGGTCACGCTTATTGTCACACATCTCACTTGTTGGCGCAGCACCTGACGCCCTGACATGAGTTCGAACCCCTCCATTGCTCCGAATTCCTGGTTGATTGTCCTACCAGCGATGGGCATTTGTCTGACCTACGTCGTCGTAGGTTTGCGATGACATGCAGTCAATCAATCAATCAGCCAACGCCCTTCGCGATGAACTCACTCACTCACGCGGGGCCAGTTTCTGCGTATTTCCCAGCCGTGCTTACACCCTTGACGGCGCTAATGTCTCCTCAAAATGCATCCGCAGAAGAAGCCCGTCGCATCTGGCTTCTATGAGAATCCATGTAGATTCCTGGGAGTATCCTGTATTGATTGTCAACTTCAGGTCACGCTACGACAAGCGGACAATGCAAATAGCGCTTGAAGCATTTGGGGTCTTTATTCCACGGTGGTCACTCTAAAATTATCCCCGTTTATGCATCCGGCTACCTCCAAATGGCGTAATGAACTGCTCGTGTACTTAAAGCCAGTTGACTTCCGCAATGTCATCTGGCCGTCAGCGTCGCTGGATGTTGAACCTGCATGACCCCCTGGTTCAAGTGAGAGGTGAGCAACTTCCAGTATATCTTATCGCGTCTGAACTCAACGAGCGCGATACAGTGACATCCGTGGCATGCTCCTCGGCTGCCATCTTGTCTACCCTATGCAGGATACTCATTCGGAGAAAGAGGCTTTGGGTCGATGATGTGCGTGCCACCCTCCCGAGCCTAAGTCACGTCCCTCTTACACCGAGCTAGGCCGCTGCCATCTTCTCTCTGCTTTCTTTGGTGGTGCAAATTGCTGCAGTCTTTGTTACTCCAAGTATGTTTTCCCTCACAAGTGCGATCGAGTTATTCCAGTCCCAACATCAATCCCCCCCCCCCCAAAACAAAGGGCTCGGCACACACATTGGCGAAATTCGCTACTACCTCATCGCAGTGACATTCTTCTCCGTCCTCTGGTATGTTTCCATTCCTCCCTGGTTCCCTCCGCCCGTGTTAGGATCTTTGATCCGACTGATTGGTTTGTACTTACCCAGGTCTGCACGACTTTCCATTCTATTCTCGCTTGTTCGCATTAACCCATTCCCCGAACATCGGACAAAACTCAAGTGCATCGCCGTCATATTCGTCGTCATCCCCCTCCTCCTCATCCTCCAATGTTTTCTCACCTGCATCCCCAACCCTGCTTGGAAATCATGGGCAGTCCCTCAATGTGTCCTAGACAACTCTAGCGCCATCTGTCAATTGATAGGTTTATCTACTTTATAATATGAAGTCATCGGCGATGCTTACGTGGTTACAGCCGACATATTGTCCGACAGTATACTCCTCTATGTCCCCACTCGCCTCCTCATGATGCTCAGCGATAAGAATCTACGAATCCGTCTCATACTTCTCTTCTCCACCTGTATCATCACATCGCTGGTCGGCTTGGCTCATGCAATCGAAATATTTAGAGAGGGCTACGCCTCGAGACTTTATACTGCTATAATCGAGGTATGTGCGTGCTTCTTCCACGTTGTACCCCGGACCCTGATTCCTACTCGCCGTCTTGCGGAACCCACAGAACAATATCGCACTCATCGTCTGTAACACACCCGTAATTCTGGCGTCAATAATTGACTTGAAAGAAGCCCCTTGGGAGGAGCATCGTCTCCTAGAGGAGCTACGGAACCTCGAGCTGGAATCAGCCCCTTCGCCTGTAGACGAGACGGGCAGTCATCCCCGAGACAATTCAAGAATTATTGAAATTAACCCTATACCTTAATCCGGACGACTGTTCATATAGCTTCCCAACAATTGCCTATCATTGATGCCGTGCCTGGAAAAGCTACGAGCTATACAATATTCTTTCACACTTTGGGACACCTTCAAAGGTGTGGGTGCCACTCTGGCCGGGAAACAGTATATGAAGTGTGTTTGGCTACACATACAAGTCATCTTTGGCAGACTTGGCAAACCTGAAGTATGTTTTGACTTCAAATTTATCCATCTTTTGTAGCTAATGTGTTCCTAAGTCAAGCTTCTAATAGGGCTCCACAGAATTCAAAACGGCAGCCTTCGTGAAGGGAGTTGGACCACCTAATGGCTTCCACGCCCTCAAAATAAATAGAAACCAATTCAAGTTAAGAAGAGATCCTCGATGCCTCTGCTTCGAAAGAATGGTTCGTGCGGTCGGCTGCTAGTGTGTGATGCATGAGGTATCCAGTGTTGGAGTCTAGACCGTCACATCTTGTCCTTACTTGAGTAATTTGGAATTTGAATCATAGCTTCCAGTAGTAAAGGAAGGCGTCGATATGATATACAACTTCACAACCAAAGATATGGCAAAACCGTGGAACTGCCCACATAATCTCTAGGAAGCTCGTTTCCCACTCTACCCTCGTTCCCGACCCTCCCTCTGCCGTTCTTTATTTATGCGTCTGTCTTACGTTATCTTAACCATCGTCCATTTCAGTTCTATTTAAACTGCTTGGGATCTAGGCATGCGACTCTTTTTCTCCTGGTTGCTGTACTCCCTCTCAGATATCGAGGTGCAATTATCGCAATGGGGACAAGTACACAGACGCAGCATATCTCCGAAGCAGCCCTAACCATCGCAGGGATGTAGAACGTTGTCTATGACTCATTAAATCCACCAGCATGACATGGGAACTGCGGTGAATGCGACCACCGACGGTATCGTACAAATGTACTGGCATGCGTGGAGTCGTGTGGTATGTATCTCGTGGTATGCATCTCGTGGTACAGATCTCACTCGTTCTACGTCTTTGCTGGATTTCTTGAATTCTGCGATCTCTATAGTTTGCTCCGAGATAATCTCCTTCAAATCAAAATCCAGTTGGGATTGCGAGCTGGTACCTTTGCTGTAGTCTTTGGGGAAGAGATCTAACTGGTGAAGCGATTTTTGCACTCCTGTTATTTTTGGTCAAGGCACACGCTATCCTGTCCACCCAGAATATCGATGACAGCTTGCAGGCTCTTAAGACGTCGACCCTGATCGATTGATCGATGATCATCCGCGTCCGTGAATTATGGCAGAGCGCCAAGACCGAGCCACCACGCGGCCCCCTTCCCTCATACTCTACGTGACCGCCTTCTACAGCTCCTTGGGACACGTAATGCAGCCTGCCAGAATGCGCTGCCTAGAGATCTCGATTCTTGGGACGGACAAGTGTTGAGAGTGGATCGCACCAGCCATCACATCAGCGTATCAGGAGGGTCAGTTGGGCGGAATTGGCTATCTATGGACATATAGGAATGAGCTTATGGATCCATTGGTAAACTGTATTTTTCATCTGAGCTTTTCACTTTTCTTCATGACAGAATAACCAAATTGTGATACATAACCACAGCACACATCCTGGAACTCTCCTTGGTCATCTACCACTACTTGGTAACTCTGCATGAGCTTCCAGATGTTATCCCATCAAATTCTTGTACTTATACATAGGTACTTAACACTCCATAAAAAAGAGTGCCCTTGAAGACCAGAAATTCCTCCAAAGGGCACTCTGGCACCTGGTGCACAATAATTGACTCAGCTATATGCAGGGAGAATCCACAGCTGATTCTAATTCTTTCCCAGCATTTAAGCATCTATGTGACTTGGAAACAATTATTGGATGATGTTAGTGATCCTAGAAGCAATTGTCACTCATTTTTTGGATCCAAAAGACTTGGGACTCAGGAATCATTTTCAAGAACATGAGTTAACACTGGGCCGTTGTGTGCAACTCAGCTGACATCATTGCCTCTTTGTTCTCTCTGTCCAGGGTGATATGTGTCCCAGCTACTGGATTTCTTCTGTCTTGGCATTGTGGAACCAATATGTGTACAGTAGCCACTGAAGAATTTGCTTGATTCACCTGGATCATAAAAGTACACATTATGAACTACCTCAATTACAAGATGCTTACCGGGGGGCTCCTCCTGACCTCATCCAGTTTGTCCCTG
>JAEUWL010000373.1:0-11480 GCA_018524415.1 Podaxis rugospora | reverse complement strand
TGGGTTGTAACCAAGGTTCCAAGAGTCTAATGGGCAGAAAGTGAAGTCCATAACAATTATGGGGGGTCTGTGGGAATGTTAGGGAGAGATTCATACCATAATATCATGAAGGTAGAGATGAAATGGTGGTAACCTGATGATCCCCCTGTACTGGGAAAGTGCACCTTCAGCTGCTGGAGAAGTACTAACACAGCAAATGTAACTACAATGTGGAGTTTTATCCAATGAATGCCAGGCAATGAAAAAGTACTGTTTGTCATAGATAGGAGTTACATGGGATGCTGGAGGGTTTTTGGGACATGTGAAGAGATGCATTATAAAGCAAGCGCTGATCCGTGCAACTTTCTCATGACCATAGAAAGGGTCACTAGCTTGTGGATTATGGGGAGTCTATAGCAGGGTTAACGAGATTTATAACAAGAATATTAGAACATGCACAACTGTGGTATGCAGATTAATTTGTGGTCTTGTCCTAGCAGCTCTAGTCAGTGCAGGTACAGATATGGGCAAGGTCTGCTGTCTGGGTATAATCATGATCTCTGGGTGTGAGGGAGGGACACTGGAAGACATGGAGGGCTGGGAGACACATAGATCATAGAGTAAAGAACTAGATGGACCAAAAAGGAAATGCAAGAGGTACTGGAAGAAGCAGAATGTGCACAGCAGCAGCAGACATCTGGACATAGAAACTGTTGCAAAACAACACTTGAGGTGAATGTAGGGCTTGTTTGACATAGGAGGGTGTAGAGTGGAGAGCGTAGGGGTTAGAAGAGAGGTATAGATTAGCCTGAGCTGCTGGTGGCAGCCATTGTGTACAGGAAAGATTGGGTAGGTTTGTCTGCACACACCAGGCACTGGTAATGATAAGTTGGCAGTGAGGTAATGGCAGCGGCTGGTGAAGTGAGGAATGTCTGTCAAGGACAGAGGAGAGGGGATGGGAGACTGCCTGCTGGGGGGCTGATATGATCATCTGTGTCTTGGGATGATGTACATCAACTTCAATTTGTTTAGAGAGATCAATGCTACTGCTTTATGACTTCTGCTATAGACCAAACCTGTAGTGTACTTGAATAAGAATCAGTATAAAGAGTGGAAGGAAACACCACGCACACCTGAGATGTCAAATTGGCAGCAAATTTATTCACAGTGCCCTTCAACTCCCTCCAAGTACCCTTAACATCCACCAATGCCTGTCCACCCAGCTTATCCTCAGTACTGACCTCCTGACTCACTCTCATCACCTCTTTCACAAACTGTCCCAACTTGTCCACTATGGCATTAATGACATCCTTCGATTAAACCATCATGACACCTTGTACAGGTACCAATCTTCTGTGATAGATCACCATGAGCAACAGGATTATAAACCTGAGCAACATCTTGAACCTGTGCTTTGAGGAGTTTGAGTTCTTTGATGGCTGACATGCCTGATTCAAATGCAGCATGTGTGAGGGGGCCCATGGACAGTACAATCATAGGTGAAGAACTATTAGAGTTGATGCCTGTCAATTCTCCCCCTGCATAGTCTTGTGTTATCCCAGTAGCAGCAGCTGCTGCTGCCACTGCCACTGCATGTGGGACAGAAAGCATGTGCAGAGGGGGGAGCAGGAAGGGTACCATTGGAATTGATATGGGGAGAGAGAGGATCAGGGTTGTTGAGGAGTTGGGCTTGGGTGGCAACATTGGTGTAGAGAGTGTCAGTGTCAAGTGTGTTGGGAAGTGTTCTGAGGGAGAGAGCAGGTCAGGAGTTGGCAGCTCCAGCTGTGGCACCATTGGTGGATATTGCTATAGTGATAGGTGGCATGGGTACTTTAGCTGTAGAAGACAGCGAGGAAAATGAAGAATTGCTGGAGCTATTGGTGGTGGTGGAAGAGGACATGGTCAACTTGGTTGGGGTTGTGGATTCACTGTTGGCCACACTGTCCTTGGCAGAGGCTGTAGCACCAAGAGGGGGGAAGGTATAATCAACACCAAAGAGCTTGTTGATATTGTTGATTGAATTGGGTAGTGTATGCTTGTCCTTCTTTACTACAGCATTCATATCTGCACTATGATTGGGGCTTATTGAGGATTATATGTTGAGATGCCTTGGTAGCGATATCTGTGACATGGACAGTCAATACATTGAGGTGCAGTGGTAAGGATATCTGCGACACAGACTGTCAATAGGTTGAGGTCCCATGGTAGCAATATCCATGACAATGACAGTTGATAAGCTGAGGTGTGGTAGTAGGAAAAAGACATGTCGGAGGTGGCATTGAGTGGTGTTTAGATGTAGCATAGATAACAGGTTATTCACTTCTTCTGTTTTCAATGATCGCAGAGAGGAGTGGGTTATTCAAGCTGTCCAGAGTCTTGCAGTAAGGGGGAGCAGTAGCCACCATTTTGCACCTATTATTGCTTCCCCATACTACACAACCTGTCCAGAGCACAAGTGCTCCTAGTCCAGGAAGTATAAGGCAGCATGGATGGCTATTTTTGGTGGTCAGTTGTGCTGGCATTTGTTCCAAGTTCCATTGTAGGAATGATGTGGCTTGATATATCCATTTCTCTGTGAGTTCCAAGTCTAGCTTGCTTTTTTTGCTTCTGCATGAGATCGGGGACTCCAGAACAGATGGCCATAGCAGAGGACTGTCTGAGGACATGACGTGATGTGAGAGAGCAGTGCATGGAGTCATGTGCAGGGTAGGTAAGGTTTGTTTGTATGTATGACATGTCATGCATCATGCATCAAGTAGCCTCCAAGTCACCGGGCTTCTAACAACCACTAGTCACATGGACTCAAATGCAAATGCACCCTTGGAAATCACCTCCAAATATTCCTGCAAGCCAAGTTCTCTTGAGATCCTGCCTCAAGAAGCACATCACCTTGGCAAAGCACTAGAGCCCTAGGGGCTTGGGATGTGCCTGCAAGTATTAGTGAGTTGATTGATGCCATAACTGATCCAAACTTCATCCTCATGAACTCATACTGCAGAGTACCCAATTTTCCTCAAAGCCAACAGTGGTTGAACTTCCCATGGAGCCCAAAACTGGTCCACACTCAATTGCTAATGCACAGCTCAAGTTGATGGAAGGTGACCCTGCAGTGCAAGGCAAACGGCCCTGTTCTAGACAGCCAGGAGCAGTGCAGCTCTTAAAATTGGGCATCAGGTCCTGGGACTTCACATATGAAAGCATGCTCCCACCAGTCCCTACTGTGTATTTTCAACCACACCAAATTCAGCCATCAGTGCTGAAGAATGCAGATGACCCCAATGACCCACACTTTATCCTCAAAGAAGAGTGAAAGAAGAAGATGTATAATTTTGCATCAATGAGAAAAATCGAGAGGACTCCAACAGAGCCTATATTGGAGGTCTTATTGCCTCAGACCTCTCATGAAGAGTCCTGGAAGATTAAATGCACCAATGCTCAACTTGATCTTACCTACTGAACCTTAGCTACCTTCCACTTGATATCTCACTAGGATTAGATACCCCACATTTTCTTACTTGTTTGTTACATTCTATCACATAATACACATTAATTGTTAAGGATGAGAGCCAATGAAAGGACAATAAAAGATTGGATTCATAAAAAAAGACCAATAGTTGGAGGGCAGTCACATGATGTACAAGTAGAGCAACTTGAGAGCAAAGTGAGGAGTCATCATTATAAAATTGTACAACAACACATACCTAAATAGCAGTCTCAAAAGCATGATAATCAATTGACTTGTTCACATAGAACTGGTTGAAGTGATCAAGCATTTGCACATGCTTGAATTTGTTAGGAATTTGTTCATCATCATAAATGGGTATGAGATGTGCAGCCCAAAAGATATTATCAAGGGGAATGATTCAGACCCTTGGCTGCAGATTTGAGTCATTCAACAAAGTGGGTTGGACTACCCAAAGCCCCATGTCATCATCCAGCCCCTCTCCTATGAGTTCAAACTCATAGACAATGGCACAGGAATAATGCTGATTACCAAAGGAAAAGGAGAAAAACTGGCATACCCAGTCGATAATGAGGCCAGTGGTGATTGTCATTGTGTTGGGTTGACTCTCAATGAACACTGTGTCATAGTGGCCTCGACCTTTCCTCCAGGATGAAACAGCATGGATATGCTCATAGTGCATTCCACCAGAGCCAGAGTGGTCACTCAGAGCATAATACTTAGCAACAGCAGATGGGTGGCTTGTGAATCAGGAGTATGCAAGCTGCAGACTCATTCAGGTATTCTTGTTGACATCTTCCTGATCATAGATTTGAGAGATATAATCAATGAGTAGTGCTGGGAATGTCAGAAGGGAAAGGTATTTTGTAAACTCTTGAATTCTAATATTGCTTGCTGAAGAATGTTAGTGACACTACCTTGAACAAGAATGTGTGATTCTTACACATCTGTGGTAGAAACCAAGAGGCTAATTGATGGTTTGGCACACATACCAGGAGCAGGGGAACTGTCATTGTTGTTGTCATCATCATTCTCAGCTTCCTTGTTTTGAAACATTGAAGCTATGAGAATAAGCAACTGACCATCAAAAAGATAGGAGGCAGACCAACCTTCTAATAACTTGGTCACATTGGATGGGTCATTGAGCATGCCATGACTCTTAAACCTGTTATAGGCAGTGCACAGCTTATCTGAACGTGAGTTGACAACAAGCATCTGTTTGAGGGCATCATATTGATTTGAATGATGCCACAGCTTTTTAACAGCCTTGATATGCTTTGACTCAGTAATTGAGGAGCAGAAATCATTTGGGGAGCCAAACGAGTGGATCAAACAGACATAGTGTACAAGAGAATGTTGATGTGGTGGCCAAACATTCTCCTTCTGGACTCCCACTTCAACAAAAATTTTGCAATACTTGTGGTATCATTTCAGCGCATTGTCAAGGTCTTATAAAGTGTTTGCATCATGGGAATCACATCGCACAAGGTAACAGAACTCCAGGAAAGCACGAAGCACTTGAAGCATGTCCTTCAGTATGTAGCCTCTGAGTGCCAGTAAGTATACCTTACAAGGATGAGTTGTACTTGATGAATATGGACAGCAAATAAAGTCACCACAGCTTCATGAGGGCTTTGGAGTCATTACCTGTCCATTGTTTAAGATCCCAGCCTTGTGGAAAGCACTGCAAGCCTGGAAATGAGGGTACAATAGCAATGCTACTCCTGCATCATTAACCAAGTATCTTGAAGATGTTCACATAATATAACTTACCAGCGGTCAATGTCATCCATCACTCTTTTTGTGCCTTGTGTTTGATATTCCAATGTAAGGTATTTTCCAATCCATGTCACCAAATAGTCTTTGAAGGTTCCCTTTATGAGCTGATGGAGGATATTGGTTGACATCAAGTCATAGATATCAGTGCATGGAAAGAACTCTGCGAACAGCTGCCAATATGGTTAGAAAGATGAAGTGCAGAAATAAAACACTGGAGAAGAAAGTGGACATATACCACAATGTCACTAATTATCCCAAATGTATCCCATGCATGTAACAGTTCATAGTTGCATGATATCTCAACTGTGTGTTCTGTGCTACATGGGGTGATCTGCTGTATGGGGTCATCAAGATTGCCGGTCATCACCAGGCACCTAGAGAAGCATCAGTATAGTGCATTTGTCCTAAAGGGAGAGAGACCTACTTCAGGCACCACTCTTGTACAACACATGCAATCATGCATTGTTCTGGGTAGTTGGCTATGTACAGGCCAAACCTGAAGATTGCTTATTGATACTTTCCATCATTACATTTGACCTTGATTGGTTTCATCATAGCATTGCACATCAGTTTGAAAATACATGCTAATGATGTGTGAAAGAGTTGATGGCAGAATTTGTGGTAGTCATTACTCTCCCAATACTCCTTTTCTGCTATTATAAGTATAAGCCATGTAGTAGCCAAGTGACAAACTACAGTAAGTATACCTTTAGGTGTTGATAAAAACGCGACTACAACAACACCATTCCTGTGACCACAGCGAGCACTGTTATGAATATTTCTGATTGATAGATAGACTAGCCAATACTTGTTGTTCCAGTTGCAATGGATACCATAGTCTTATCACTCCCCAAAATGATAGGGACAAAGAAGGCACCATGGGTGTCAGGGTCTTTACCAATCAGAGTCTGCTTGTAGTATAGTTAAAGTTGAAATTCCATGAATGTTTGTGAACACTCACCACCTGCTTCCATGCCCAATCCCCTGACATCATATTTTGGAACCAATGAACACCATCCAGGCTGTACTCGTGGTATGGAACATAGTCAAACTTGTTCATGAAGTCTGGATTGGAGATAAGTTCTTGAAGGACCTGCAAAGGGTCATAGTACCAAAGAAGTTGAGGCTCTTCCATCCAAGGTGGCTGATAATCCTGTTCATGGCTGGCTGGATGTTTGATCAAGAGTGGCTTCCATGGGATATCACCATATGGAATTGCATCAATTATGTCAAATAAGCCCTTATGGTTCTGAAATGGAGCACAGTCACTGTGGGTAGTAAGGCTTGCATCCCATAATCACAATAGAATGTTGATATTGCCTGCAGACATTTCATCACACTGGTATAGGAAACTTGCTGTCTCAAATTGCAGATGGCTCTTGAAAGGAGCCCAGCTATCACCCACATCCTCAGGGGATGCACCATCTAGATCATCTGGTTTACAAATCTTGCCTGAACAAGTCAGACATTTTCAACACATGAATGCAGAAGTAACTGACTGGTTAACAACTCATGATAGTTACAGTATGAGTCCTCCATGGCACTCTGGCTTGAGTCTTCTTCTGATGAGTTCAATGAAGGTGATGAAGGAGGTGGAGAAGATTGCTCTATGGCTAACAGGGCATCATCATGACCTAAAGTCAATGAGTTAAGTACTTAAGAGCTCGGCTATACACACACCCAGGTATGGTAATCCAATAGCAGTAGATGGAATTATGGAAGTAAAAGGCTGGATCAAATCCAGTGAGCTGGTGGCTAGTATAAAAATAGGAAGACATACTACAACATTTCTGAGAGTGTCCAAGTCCCCGTCTGGATCCAAGGGGTGTGATTGGGGGGTCATGTGCTCAAAGGTGTTAACAAGGGCCAATTCATCACAAATCAAATCCATGTTTAGTTTAAGTCCAAGTTTGAGTACAGTCAAGTCCAAAGGCAGTTCCAAATCCAAGTCTAAGCCCAAGGTTGAGTTTGAGCCTGAATTCATGTCTGAATCCAGTGTGGAGTCCGATCTAACATTCATTTGGGGTATATATTCATGCATGTTCATCCAACTTGCAGTCGTGTTTATCAATTCAAACCAATCATCATCTATATTGGACAGGTCTGAACTATCAGTTGTTCCTTGTTCATCATCACTGAACAACAATTTGTAAGATCTAAAGAAATATTCATGTAGATTGAATGAACAGTGATGAAATACCATAAGCCAGTGTCAAAGACAAGTCTTCAGTGGACATAGTTTTCTAAGAAGGATATCAGCAAAGTGCTATACAATGTCGGAATAACCTAGTTCATACTGAATGAGACTACTTTATGTATTGGTTGAGCCCAACTTTGTCCTTTAAACCAGTGGGGGCAGCCAGGGTAGGTGCACTTCATATCATAGTCATAGAATGGGCTGCATATCTCAGGAGCAGTCAAGGGCGAATCTTTGAACAAGGGCATTTTAGTAAAGACAGGTGGTGATTGTGAGTCCCTTATAAACAATCAGGCAAAGTGGAGGTGACATCCTAAGTCCAGTGCATCAAAAGGCATGACTTAGAACTTGAACTGTGTCAGTACTTGAGCTCAGTCAACAGTTCAACCACACCAGAATCTCACTATTTTGAACTTTTCACATATCTCATAAAGACAACATACACGTATTTACAACACTCTACAATAAACTCAGGTTAGTGTCTCTGTCAAGAGAAATAACCCAATACTGATACATAGGCTAACCCAGCATGGTGCCATAACTTCGTTCAGGTAGCAAGAATACCCACTCTGGTTCAGCAGATTTGTTGCCTATGAAGCAGGTGCCTAAGAAGACCAAGGTGAAGGCAGCTACCAGGGTCAAGGGTAGCACCAAGCCAGAAGCAGTCCAACAGAAGCTCAAGGCAATCATGCAAATTGAGGACAAGGTTGCTGCAGCCTACACTGACAATATGACCCCTGATGGACCATTTCCAAAGGCTCAGGCCAAGAAGGGCAGTCGTCCCACCTGGCTTCAAAAAGGGAAAGACAATCCTCCAGTGGCTGCCATCGATGCCACAGATGAGTCTGACCAAGATACTTGGCCAGTAATGGATGTTGAGGGGACAGTACAAAAGAAGGGGACATGGAGGTCAGACCACAGCTATCGAGATGCAATCCAAGCTATTCGAAAGAACCCTCTTGACCTTAATTCAGTCATTGAGGGTGAAGAGAGTGGTGCAGTTGCTCCTTCTGGGAAACTGGACAAGCAGGACATAAATAACAGGGATGTGAATGACAGTGAAGGTGCAGGGAACAGTGGAGACAACATATACAGAGAGAAAGATGAAGAGAGCATGGATATGTGGGATCCTAGGGTTGACAGCAGTGATGCCATGAAGGAAGCCAAAAAGGGCAGAGGCAAGGCCAAGGCGACCAAAAAAAAGAATAAACCCATGATCGAAGATGTGGATGAGGGTGAAAGCAATGAAATTGGGCAGGGAGATAAAACTGCAGCTAGAAACAAGAAGTCAACAGTTGAAGATAGTGAAGACATAAACATGAAAGGTATACCTCAGCTAATTATCTTCCAAGTCTTCTATAGCTTATGAACATACACAGATGTTGGTGATGTTCAAGTGGGAGGAGATGCCAGGATAGAACAATTCATTGCTGAGGACAAGAGCAGAAATGCCCATGCTTGGCCGAAAGGCAAAGGCAAGGTGGTAAAGGAGATACCAATGAGTGAGGAAGATGAAGATGGCAGTAATATTCATAGACTGGAAGAGAAGGGACAGAGGAGAGCAAGGTCAGCCATTGAGGACAAAGACTTTGAAATGCAGGGTCTATCTCCAATTCCTTTCTAGCTAGCTGCTTATCATTAATGAGGTGACATGAAGATATGGTGAAATGTTCGAGTCAAGCCTCAAAGCATCAACATAACCAGAAAAATGAATTAGTGAGTACTTTGTCTGGATGTTGACATTTATGGAAGGACTCACCTGTATGGCAAGGGATCTGCTCTGATGAATCCATAATGGAAGTGGCCCCTCCACAAAAGAAAAGTTGACCAATGGAAACTGCCTGGCCCATCAAAGGAAAGACTCAAGTTAAAAAGAGTGTACCTGTCATGAAGAAGCGGCTTCACTCCCCTCAAAAAAAAGTGAGGAGTAATGTTCTGGTGGTTGTGAGTCATAGTGCTACTGACTTGGCATGCATGGACACCTCACCTCATTATAGGATATAGATATGGATAGTGAGATCAAGATGGCAATCACATCTAAGAAAGACAGAGCATTGTTGAAGTTAGAGGAGAAGGGAGGGAGGAGGGAAGTAGTGGCGAAGAGGGATAAAGGGAAGAAAGTAAACATGAACATTCTCACCACACCCATGTTTCCTTGTTTACTGACATGAGGCATCCACAATATGTCCAAAAGGGTAAAGAAGCAGACCCTGTGGCTTCTCAACCAAAGTCCAAGTATGTTGATCTTGCCATCACCTGACTTAATATAACAATGACCTCAATGATAACAGATGTCCAACAAATCCCAAGGCAGCCTCACACATGAACTCTGCCTCTCTTACACATACCTCATGGTCCTCTGAAGGGCAGTATACTGGCGCCACATCAAAGAAACAGCCCACAAAAATCCAAACCAGAGATTCTAACACTAATGATTCCCATAATCAGGTTAAAGGCAACAGTGGTAAGGACATAGATGACGATTGTGAGAATGATGTGGGTAGACTCTCAGATTATGATGAACTCAATGGTGATGAGAGAAGATTTACATTAGAAAGTCCCATCAAGGGCAAGGCATGGCTGACCAGCAAGGTATGTATTAATCCTTATAGTTATCTATATGATCTATCTTAATGGCTGGGGGTCCCATTTCCCAGGCACTCATCAAGGTCGAGAACAAGGAATACAAGAAGAAGCCATGCTCTCAAATCACAAACAAGGATCTCCCATCCAAGCTTACAGCTGATGACATATGGACCAAGAAAGTTGTGCCAACATTGATTCACTAGTTAGCGGCTCAGGCTAATCCATGGGTTCCTGTTGCAAAATAGTTGGAGGGAGCAATATGACTCATTGGCTGCCATTATGTAGGTGGTGAATATGACTTGGAGAGCAGCATGTCAAGCCCAGAATTCCAATTGGTATTATTTTCTGCTGTCCCATCAGCATGGTCACTAAGTGCTTTGCAGGCTATTCAACAACTCAGTGACACCTGGAGAAATCCAATCAAAAATGCTGCTCTCTGGGTAGTCATTGGCTTCTTCAACTCAAATGAGAAGTACTTCAATGAAAGCAATGAGGAATGCCAGAAATGGGCTTTGGAAGCCCTTGACGAGCACAAGTTCACCTTCAGTTTCATCAAGGCCATGAAAGTGAGGGGGGAATGGCAACTTGTGCATTATATGCTTGTAATTAAGCCTTTTCTCACTGCTCAGTTCATTTCCTAGATTAAGGAATGTCCATTCCAGAATAACCTCATCTTGCACATGTTCACCACTCATTTCACTGCAATTAAGAAGACCTCTTGGGTAGAAGGGTTGTCATATGACACTGATACCCTTCCACATGCTGCTCCTGCACTTGTCACTGCTGTGGTAAGTCAATCACTTACACTCATAGTTCAGTAACTGACTATGACCCCTAAAATATATATCTACAGGTGGAGTGGGCTCTCATGCTCTGGACAAGAGGTTTCATCACAGTCAAAAAAGTCCAGGTAGCTGAGCAGAAAGCAGCAAAGGGCAAGATGCCAAAAATTGAATTCTCTCCAAAGAAGAATAGAAGAGGCTCTGAAATGATGGCCTATGTTGCATTCAGTGCAAGCGAATGGAACAAGCAAATGCTGCAATATCTCAAGTCTATCAAGAAGCTCATGGCAGAAGATATGAGAACCATCATGAACCTCAGCCATGAACTTATGAAGAGTTGAGACCATTATGAACCCTAATTCTCATCCATTAAGCTTTCAAGCCCTGGTTACAAGGCATTCTCGGTGGGCCCAGACCAGCCAGTTCACCTCCCAATCCAATCAGGCACCCATTGTGAGCTCGTTCCTCCAGACTACCCCTCCACCAGTCTCCATTCAAGGGCCCAATAACCAATTTCTTCATGCACATTTCATCCCCCTGTCTCATAATAATCATTTCTCCTGAAACCCAGACCTTCTGCTAGTTTGATTGTTTCACTATCCCTGGTTGTCCGGATGTTACGGACCCCAATTCTTGTCCGTTAAGCTTTCGAGCCCTAGTTACAAGGCATTCTCGGTGGGCCCAGACCAGCCAG
>JAEUWL010000372.1:0-11514 GCA_018524415.1 Podaxis rugospora | reverse complement strand
ATGATTTAGAACTGAAATCTGTATTCCTTGTACTACGAATAACCAGTCCATGGAGGTGAAGGTGGTGGTTACTGAGAAAGGAAGGTTGAAGTATATTTTTCTGCTAACTGCTACTGCTCTAGCAAAACTATACCCTATGCTAAGACTCCAGAAATCCCTGAGGGTACACCAACCAGACAAGGTCAGATATTAGCTGTCAGCTAAGTTCCAAAATACCAATTACAAAGTTATCTTAGTAAGCATGTTACAGAATTGCAGCTATAGCTACAGCCAACTTTAAATATGGCTATTACTCCTTAGAACAGTTTTATATCAAACTAGAATAGAGAAAGATAAAGTGTTCATATGACTTTGTTAATTGTATTCAACAAGATTATGTGACTAATCACAGTTCCAGTATTTATAGATCTGTTATGACCTTTGTTATAAACTTATGTTACAACTAAGGCAAAAGCTTAAGGATGGCAAAGGGGAAAGAACAAGTTAGTAAAGCATCAGGAATATAGATGCTCTATCTAGGATTTATATACTACTGAAGGGGCTAGCTAAGAATAGGTGAAACAGATGATGAGTAATGACATGAGTCATGATGAGTAAGTGGGTGAGTCAGAGTAGAGTCATTGAGGGACTAAAATAACATATAAAATACTATGCTTCTGAGTGCACCAGTCCTCCTAAAGTAGAAGAATACAAGCCTCCAATCCTATTTAAGACCTTAAAGGAGGATAAAGACAAAGACAAAGAATATTGGAAGCAAACCTTGCAAGTCTTTATTAGCGATCATAGTAATATGGATGCTACCTAATAGAGCACCATGATCCCAATATTTGGAGGAGGGCCAGACTATGCTCTATTCTTCATTGCCTAGAAGAAGGCTATCCATCAGTTCTTTATTGGCCCCAATAAGAAGGATGTCACTTGTCATATTATGCATTGACTACAAGAGTTACCAACATTTGAGGAGGTATAATATTTCCTTGCCTATTTTACTTTTCTAGTATGCAATAACTTACATAGACCCTTGCATTAGTTTCATGAGGACATAATGCCTTAGAAGGAGGGTGATGTTATAGTCTCAATAGTTTCATCTATATTTAGAATGTACTGACTCAGACAATACTAGTGTATACTAATCAATATTGAATGAATTGAGACTCTTATACTAATTCATACACACATTGATAATAGTAGTGTGATTTGTATTATCTTATATCAATGCTAGTGTCAAGTCTCCTTGACATAGTAGGAATTAGGGTTTGTTTGTACATATTATATCAGTCTGAGTAGTAGGCATGAAACTTGGTGTCTACTAATATACTGTGCACTTAAACAAGTGCATTTCATTACTTCCTTCAATACAGCCTCCTGATGAAATATTTATTTTGAGTTAAGTGTGGTGGATTATTTAAACAGCCCCCTAATCCAGCACTTTTGTTTCATCCTTCTAACCTCTACACTCACCTCAACCTACTTCTCTTTAACCAATGACTGTTTCACTAGCATCCTAGTTATAGTTGCTGAATAGATGGCAAAGCTCAACATATCTAGCAATAAAGAAAAGGAGAACTTCATATCACTCCTAGTGTCCCTCATCCAGGGATGAGACTCATTCTCCTACAAACATCCAATTCCCTAGTCTACTATATAATACCGATCCTTGGTCAACTCTGGATCAGACAAAAACTTCCCTACTATTGATGAAGAGGTTAAGCACCTCATTAAATACCTCTCTCTGAATATTGAGTTCTAATATATTAAACAACAGATAAAGTGGGAAGATCATATTGCCTTATAGGCATTCATCAAGTATTTCCTAGGAGTAAACAACTCTTATGAGTCTTATAGCAGACAAATGGAATTAATCTTACAGACAAGCTATTCTGTCAGCTGCCTATCATCACTTTATCCTGCAAAAAAAGTAATTAAGGAAGTTCAGTAATTCTAAGAAGATATCAGCAGTAATAATAGGTTGCTATGAGATTATTGCTACTGCTGCAAATATATATATGTGTATGTGGCTATCAAGACTACAATGAGAAATGCTAATACATATGTATACTTTCTTTGAGCCTGTTAAGGACTGACACTGGTGCAGGGGGTGGACCATAAGTGGATGGAGTTGGATATTTGTGGACCAAGAGTAGACGAGGCCTTGGCTTCAACTTATGTATTGTGCCCCTCTGGTATTGTGAATGGCCTCACTTGGCCAACTACAAAACTTGAGCAGACAAATAAACAGAGAGTCAGATGGGACAGGACAAGCCCAGATAGAAGGTGGACTTGTAGCAGACAGATAGAAGGAAGAGGGGGAGTCCTAAGTTGATATTCTGACTGACTAGTACAGATGGCTGTAGTTCTACTTATATACTGTTGGTCAGGATAAAGTCTGGAGAGTAGTGACAAGGTGCTATCATTCTTAACTGCTTGAAGAGGACAAGATCAACATGTGAGTTGATATCTGCAACAGTATTCATGAGGATAAGGAGACTGTCCACAGGGCGTCCAGTCATCTGATTGGACAGGGTTGGAAGTAAAACATCAGATAAGTGGGTAAGACCTGGATAGGCAATGATAATCATGGAAGTAAGGAATAGCCATAGATAAACGGAAGGAGGAATGAAACTTGGATAGGAATTCTGATTGGAAGGAATGTTTGAAGGAAATGGAATGGAGCACAGCCCTACCAGAGGGGAGCTTCCCAACAGAAATGGAGACAAGGTTAAGCTGAATAAGATCCATGGAACCCGGGTTGTAACCAAGGTTTCAAGAGCCTAATGGGCATGTAGGAAAGTCCATAACAGAGTCTCAGAACTAAGTCTTTATATTCTTTCTAAACCTTTTCCTATTATATGTTATGGTCACAATGGTTTCATCTATATTTAGAGTATACTGACTTGGCATAGTATTTCATATATTGTTTCAGCCCCTTAATGACTCTACTCTGACTTACCTGCTTACTCACTATGACTCATACTATTACTTATCCTCTGTTTCACCTATTATTAGCTAGTCTCTTCAATAGTATATAAACCCTAGGTAGAGTGCCTATATTCCTTACACTTTACCAACTTGTTCTTTTTTCTTTGCTATCCTCAAGCCTTTGTCTTAGTGCAACCTGAGTTAATAACAAAGGTTATAACATTTGGTAAAGTATTACCAACTCACCTTGCAATAAGGGAGCCCCAACTAAAGGCATATATTAAGGTGCAATCAGGCATGGTATTAGGGCTCTGTATAGAGTGAGGCTTAGTATATGAGTGAGAGTAATATTTGGAGCAGCTGAGAGGGAACACCAGCACTATATAGCCTAGGACAGACTAGAGAGCTATCAATAGCAGAATTTTTGGATATCACTAAGAGCAAGTATACCAATGATAAAGAAGAGCCAATAGGCAAAGAAGATCTTGAAGAACCAGCAGATATAGAAGAGCCAGAGCCTATAGATGAAGAAGACATTGCAGACAAAGAAGACATTATATAACTAGCAGATGAAGAAGATAATACAGGGCTCAAAGACAGAGATTATCCAGAGCTGATAAATAATGAGAATAACAACATCAGTATGGCTGAAAAAATACACCAATAGGCAGGAGAGAAATCATTGTTTCTGACCTAGGATTTTTTGATGGAAATAGGAGCTAGTTTGACAACTGATAGAGAGATTCTTAGTATTTTTCTTGAAGTTTAACAAGATCAACAAGACTGAGGCAAGGGCTATAGCAGTACTCTCTCAAATGAGAAAAGGGACAGCAGGACAGTTTATAAGCATAAAGCTTGACCAGATAGAACACAGTGACAATTTGATTATGTGGCAGGCATTCCAAAAAGAAGTAAAGGCAGTGTTCAGAGACAAAGGGCAGCAAAATAAGGCTAAATAGCAAATCAAGTTATACAGACAGAACAACAAGTACATTGCAAACTTTCTCATCAAGTTTGACATATTAAAGACAAGGTCTAAGATGACAATAACTACACCATATTCCTACTCAAGAAGAACACATGTGCAGACATTGTTAAAACTATTTTGGGTTTCCTAATTAAAGCCAGACCCAAGACCTATAAGCAATAGAAGGATACAATCCTGAACATTAGCTTAGGCTATGAAGCAGTAGAGTTCTATACATGATGTACTGGGACTGGTATCATATATGGAGGGTCTAGACAACCTATAGAGATTGGGAGACAGGTAATGCCCAATAGCAGAGCACTACTCTGATGCTTCAAATGCAATGCAGTAGAGCACATTGCTTGAGATTGTAAGAAACTAGGAGAAAGGAGGTACTTTAATTGTGGAAAAGAAGGATATATCTCTAGGAATTGCAGAGTATCTAGGAGGGCATATATTAGGAGCATGGAAGGAAAGCAGGAAGACAAGAATAAATCAGTATAGCAGGGTTTTTCCAAAGGCTCAGAGTGAGTGAAAACTCTCAAGCCAGTGTATCTAAAGCTTCTTCTTGATAATCATACATAATTCCTCAAAGAAGAAGTAGAGTGTGAGAACTCTTTATAAGACCAAAGATTCAGATACTAAGGAATAAGCAATAGAAACCCCTGACTCTGATTGACTTGGGATGCATCCACACCTACACTGCACAGAAGGCTGTTGAAGAACAGGAAATACTATTGAAGAAACTGGAGAAATAATTTGAGGTATATAATACAGATAGAATTTGCAACAAAGGACAGAGCATTACAGAGTATTTAGAACTGAAAATAAGTATCAATGGACACAAAGAATGATTAAAAGCAGTTGTATCACACATTGATTCAGCAAACATATTCCTAGGGCATAATTGGCTTACTCATCACAACCCTGAGGTTGACTGGAATAATGGTTAGATTAAATTTACAAGGTGTCTACCAGAGTACAAAATCAAGTATGAGGACATCAAGATACCAAGATTAAGAAGAAACAGAACACAGGCATCAGAAGACAAGATACCAGACATCACCAAAGAAGCTAATCTATCAGAGTACATCAGGAAATATACATACTTATTCAACAAGCAGAACTTCAACAAACCACTAGAGTACATAGAGTAGGACCATGAGATCAACCTCACAGAAGAAAGCCCATAGAAGTTACTAGCCAAGGTTTATCCAATGATAGTCAAGGAGAAAGAGGAACTTCATAAGTTTATTAAGGAGAACCTCTCATCAGGATAGATCTGACTATTGAAATCTCCCTATACATCACTATGCTTCTTCATTCCCAAAAAAGATGAATCTGAGCAACTGGTACAGGATTATCAAAGGCTTAACAGTGTCATAGTCAAAGGCAAGATACTACTTATTGATCAGAGAAATTATTGACAAGTTAAAAGATGCCAAGTATTTCAACAAGCTGGACATCATCTGGGGATACAACAATGTATACATAAAGGAGGGAGACAAATGGAAAGCTATATTTTTTACAAATGAGGGATTATTCAAATCTACTGTTATATTCTTTGGCCTATGCAACTTCCCAGGCATGTTCTAAAGGATGATGAACACCATCTTTAGAAAACTGTTGCAGGAAGGAGTGTTGGTCAATTACATGGATAACTTGGTCATTCCAGGACAAACCCAGTAGGAACTTGAGGACTGGATGATATATTTGCTGAAGATCATAGACAAACACAAACTGTACTTCAAGTAATCCAAGTGCATGTTCAATGCTACCAAGATACCAATATTAGGAATGGTTATAGGAGACAGAAAGGTTAAGATAGAAGAAGAGAAGATTGCAGCAGTCAAGAATTAGTCTACTCCAACCACAGTCAAAGATGTTGAAAGCTTTTTGGAATTTGCAAATTTCTACTGATGATTTATTGAGGGATTCAGTGATGTAGCAGCATCCCTGCATAAACTGAAAGGAGGTTAACCATAGAAATGAGGAGAAACTCAGCAAAAAGCATTTGAAAAGCTGAAACAACAAATAATGGAAGAACTAGTACTAGTACTTCTACAAGATGATAGGAAGTTCTAAGTAGAGGTCAATATATTGAAGCATACAATAGGAGGAGTTCTCTCACAAGAACAAGATAGAAAATAGCACCCTATTGCATTCCTCTTTAGAACTCTTTCTCCAGCAGAGTACAACTACAAGATATATAACAGGAAACTCCTAGCAATTATCAAGGCATTAAAAACATGGAGACAATATCTACTCAAGGTAAGAGAATCCTTTGAAATCTAGACTGACCACAAGAACCTTGAGTACTTCTGATTACCCCAACAGATTAATGCCAGACAAATGTAGTGGCACCTGAAGTTATAAGAATATGATTTTATACTGAAGCATATACTAGGAAGGATAAACACCAAGGCAGATATTCTATCCTGAATCATGCATTTTGGAGAGATTGAAGAAGACAAAGAGATTATAGTACTTAAGGAGATACTATTCCAATGATAGTTATACCAGGAGGAAGCAATTGCTGAAGAAGTCATTATAGGATGGGAGTTATTCAAAGTTAAAGGAGATAAGAAACTACTACAGGACATTAAGGAGGGATGGAAGGAAACCATAGTAAACAAGTAGTTGAAGGAAGAACCAGAACAGACATAGGAACAAAATAGGATTATGTATTGAGATAGCAAAATCTATGTGCTGAATCACAAGGGCATATACTGTGACCCAACCCCTAATGTGACAAACAGGAAAACATTACACTAGTGAGTTTGGTGGTCAACTGCTGCACTGTTTGCCACAAAAACTTACAAGGAGCTAGAATTCCATGACTAGATGATGTGTGCTAAATTTCAGAAAAATTCATCAAGTCTACAGTAGCATATAAGACTTTGAAGTTGTGATTTCGCCTATATTGATCTAATTTTGTCACATGACTTAAGATGTCCACTTTGCATCCACTATGACATCTCAAGTACATGGATAGAGGTCACGATTTTGTATCAGTGGACAGCCATATATGTCTGAATTTCTTATAGTATCAAATTTTTTCAAAATACCTACAAAATTTCGAGAATTTTCATTATTATTATAGATAATCAGATCCTATATCTAGATCAGTAGATTGAAACATACCTTATCCTCTGCCACACTGTGACAACAAGATACCACAGAAATTTGTATATGCTATTTAGATACTCTTGAGAGTATGTAGAGCAATTTTTCGTGATTTTTACATGACTAGTACTCATTCAGTCATCATATTATTCAGCTAAACCCCTATTTTCACCATCAATTTGTCTGGAGGTTTATTCAGAAGGAATCCTGCAAAACTACTTATATTGTATACCAATCCCATGATAGATTTTTTTGTCAAACAGTAAATGCAGTGGTGAGCTATACACAAATTATCATGAGCCAAATATTGATTAGTATATCAATTCAATTGGTGGGCTCCTGCCAACCACCATAAATTGAGCTACTTCATAAAAACATTTTCTGCACCCTTCTGTCACTCCTCTACAACTGACAATGTCCTCACCTGTTGAAGAGAAGGAACAATGGATACAGGCTGCTTTAGGTGACATCCAAGTATCTGGCCTTAATTTCCGAGGTTACTCCAATTTGTCTATCCAAGAAGCTGCCTATCACTATGGAATATGCCACCAAACACTGACTGCTCAGTATAATGGATGACAAACATGACAAGAGTCTCATGCCAACCAACAGCAACTTCCTCCAGCTCAGGAAGAAGTACTCAAGAAGTGGGTTAAGTCTCTTGCATTATGTGGCATTCCACTCTCCCCATCTTCACTAAACCATTATGCATCTGTCATTATGGGCAAACCTATTGGAGAAAAATGGGGATATAACTTCTGAAAATAGCACCCTGATCTCAAGGCCAACTCTTGAATGCTGCTGAGCCAAGGCTCTCAATCAGGCACAAGTCATAGGCTTTTTCAAAGACTTGAAGGACATGGTAGAGGAACTCCAAATCATTCCAAGTAATATCTATAATATAGATGAAAAGGGTGTACAGCTGGGGATAGGAAAATGGGTGTTGGCACTAGTGGATCATGATCAGAAAAACATCTATCAAGTCAAGAGCGGAGATTGTGAACTTGTCATAGTTATTGAGGCTGTCTTTGCAGATGGCTATTCTCTCCTACCCTCTATATTATGGACTTCATTTCATGCCCATTAAGCTCTCAAAGCCTTAGTTACAACCTAGGTTCTGTAGATCCTATTCAGTTTAACCTCTTTTCCATCTCCATCAGACATCTTCCCTCTAGGAATATTGTTCTCCATACCACTTCCTTCATCATTCTTTCCTATCAGAATTCCTGTCTAAGTATCATTCCTCTTTCCATTATCTAGGGCTATTCCCTTTCCTGTGATTATCATTTGCCTATCTAAGTCTTACCCACTTATCTGATGTTTCATCTCTGCCCCTGTCCAATCAGATGACTGGACACTATGCAGACAGTCTCCCCATCCTCATGAACACCATCATGGATATCAACTCACATGTTGATTTTGTTCCCCTTTGAGTGGTTAAGAATGATAATACCTAGTTACTACTCTCCAGACTTTATCCTGACTGACAGTATATAAGTAAGATTACAGCCATCTGTAATAGTCAGTCAGAATATCAACTTAGATCTCTCTCTTCCCTCCTACCTGTCTGCTACAAGTCTGCTTTACAGTCTGGACTTGTCTTGTTCCTATCTAACCTCTATCTATTCATCTGCTCGAGTCTATAGTTGGTCAAGTGAGGCTATTCACAGTACTGGAGGGGCACAACACATAAGTTGAAGCCAAGACCTCATTATACTTAGTCTGCAAATGTCCAACTCTATCTGCTTGCAGTCCACCCTCATGCTGGAGTTAGTCCTTAACAGTATATTCTGACTGATATCTTGGATATCTTTCCATCTTATGCTAACTACAACTTGAAGTACTGCATGAGCTCAAGGAACTTCTATTCCAGAACCTATCCTCCCTCATACAGATTGTGTTTACTCTGCAGCTCCTGCCCTACAACATCCTACTCCCCTTATGTCCACCATTACAAATACTCCCCAGCTAGTGTTTTGAAGTCCAGTTACAAGACTATCATAAGACCAAAACCAGACCATGACCATAACTAATCAGGACTGGAATCAGCAAGACTGATTGGGACTGCAACTGTGATCTGGTCTTCAGTCCATCACTATCTCAAAATTACAAAGACTAGGTAAAGACTGGTCTTATCAGTCTCAACTGGTCTTTTGAGCTTTATTTTCACCAGAATATTTTGAGTTGGTCTATTGCCACAAATGAACTCAGTAGTCGCTGTGTCAGGAGAGATGATAGTAGCATAGATAGTGCCTCTGTAGCAGTTTGATATGCCTCAAAAATGCCTTCGCAAACATTGCACATAACTAGCCATGCATTGAATCTTGTTGTTTTTGACAATAAAACCTCCATACTCCATGCCTATCACAACCTGAACTATTGCAAAAGGGATTCCACCCAGGCTCCATCAGCCTAAAATCATGAACCCATGCACAAAATTTCAGAAGAAAATTGCAAGTAAGAAAAACAAAAAAAAGGGACACACCAACCACCAGTGATGAGGAGGACAGTGAAGAGACCTCTGAATCTGATGAGCCAGAACCCAAATCAAAGAAGAAGACAGCTTCAAAGTGGCAACATGTTAGTGATTCAGATATTGAGGTAGAGGTAATTGAAGAGGATGTTGAACCACTGGAAGAGGTGGTAGAGGAAGTTGATATTGGTATTGATGACATTGGTGATGAACCACCTCATGAGCATGATGTTAGTATGGATTAATTATTATGAAAGACAGAAACTCACTGGGTTATAGGATGATGGACTCAACAAACACCAACATGGAGCCGAGCTCAAAGCAAAGCCTGTTAAAAAAGATTCAACTCATAATCTCCTTGAGATTATATCAGACAAGGTCACCATGAAGTTTAAGATCACAGCTGACAAGTTTGTGACAGAGACAGGAAGATGATGCATCCTATGCAAGTGAGTCATTATGTGTAAGATACAATGTTACTTTGCTTATGAGAAGACAAGGGCTGATGAGCACTTTGTCAAATTAAATAGGAAGCACAAGGCATTTTATAAAGGTGGAAACTCCTCATGCCACCTACATATCCATTAGCATTATGAGCTTTACAAAGAGAGGTATGAGAAGATAAACATACCTTTGAACCACTAGGCAATCCTGCACTCAATTTGGAATATAATAGAGGAAGAGAAGGAAGCTGCTGTACAAGGCTGATCTACCAAGAAGCAGCAGCAGCAGCAATTGGACTTTAAAACTGTGACTGGTCCATGTGAGTTCACAAGAGTGGGTACACTTCATGCAGTAACCAGGCTTATTGCAACTGATAATTAAGTAAGTCATGCAGTGATTCTATCTTAGAAATGCTGAATTCAATGAAACGCACCTATAGCCACTTGCAATGGCTGATAATGTCACGTTTCACAATACATTGGTTTCCATAAGACCGAAATCAACTACGTCTGACCTTCTGAGCTCCTATGACGTGAAAGTACACCTCTACAATGAATTTGTGAAACACATGAAGGAACTCAAAGAATCAATAATGGTAAGTAGTCTAGCCTCTCAAAGTGACTGGAATATACTCAACATGTACTTGAACAGGTAGCCCCAGGTAAGGTATCAATCACAGAAGATAGATGGTCAGCAGATACAATGAAGCAGGGATTCCAGGGGATGATGGTGCACTGGATTGAGGTCATTGATGAGAAATGGAAGATAAGAGCTGCCGTTATTGGTTTTAAGACTTTATCAGGTGTACACACCAGTGAGAACCTAGGGAGATATGTGGTCAGATTACTTGACCATGTTGGAATCATGAATGAAAAGAGCTCAAAGGCATGTCATCTTATTATCTCATAATGATGATTTTAATTCCCATGTCATTCGGTAGCTCTACATGGTGATGTTAGATAATACAGGTAACAATAACACAACTTGCAAGACTATTGAAGAAATCTACATCCATCAGGGCCTTGAGTGGAATAGTGAAGAGCAACAACTACCATATATTCATCTTTCAATACTATTCTATTCCCTATTTACTAAAGACTTGGTATCATACTAGATGCTTGGGTCATGTCATCAACCTTGGAAATGTTGACATTATGGCTTACATCACAAAAATTGCAGCTGTTGAAAATGTGATGGCGATCTGGGAATATGACCCCACATGAGATGATAACCAGGTGTTGGACAGCTCTCTTGATGTAATTGCCACTATTTGTATGCTTGCAATTAAGGTGGTCCTTATGAACTCATCCAAACCATATCTCACATCTCATTCTGCTAACCTTAGATTCAAGTGTCTGGTCAGTGTATCAAATACTTCCAGAGTACTCAAATCTGTTGTGGACTTCCTAAAGTGGTGAAGATCCCCCTACACAGTAATATCTGATAGGGAACAGCTGTTAAGGTAGCAAACTCCAGACAGGGGTGGACTGCGAGTAGACAAAAGCAGATGTTCACAGACCAAGGGTAGGAGAGGCCTTGGCTTCAACTTATGTGTTGCGCCCCTCGGAAACCATAGTGGCCTCAC
>JAEUWL010000371.1:0-11573 GCA_018524415.1 Podaxis rugospora | reverse complement strand
GCGAGTTTCAAGGGACTATCGAAGCCACGTGAGCAGGTGAAGCACCAGTGGTGTACCGACTGCAGATGGTGCTTAAACCCAATATTATCCAAGAAAAATTTATTGCACTGGACACAGTATGTGTCCTCCTCCTCATTGAGTAAATCCTGAGTATACGGCAGAGCATCTTCGTCGATTGTTTCCCTTCTCGCCTTGGCAATGTAATGTTCCAAATGCTGTATCGACTAGCATCAATGGGTCTCGGTAAACGGAGACCGACAAAGATACTTGCCTGATCAAGGACCTTGTGGTTGACTGGGGGCTCCTTCCCACATGTCGCTACGTTGTGTTCATCGTAAATATGCTATCATTTATGGCGTAGGTGAGGGATTGTGCTTGGTAGGATCCACACAATACCTACTTTGATCAGGTGTTTCCTCTTTACAAAAGAACAGTTGCACCACAAACACCCGTATTGGGGGTGGCCTTTTGCTCTGCAATGCTGTTGCAGCCCCTGGGAAGAGGAAAAACTGCGCTTGCAATCGGAGCACTCGAAAGCCATCGCATTGGAAGGGGAAAGGGGCGGTTCATCCGCAGCAAGTGAACGAGACTTGAGCCAGTTGCATCTTCTCCCTGGGAAAAGTCAGCTGAGGAAGAGCTTCCTATCATAAAGGCATCATATGCATATATCACATATTCGTCATAGATCATCAATCCTATCCCTATGTTCCATGATGATGTCAGTCAGTCCTCTCTCCTCACATTCCGGTCGCTAGTTGGCGTAGCAGTCAAACCAAATTCTATCTTCCAGTCTAATGTCCGGCGATTCTCATATAGCCCATCTTTCACCAGAACGAAATTCTCACAATGCCCGTGACGTTCCACTCCCAATCAAAGACCAAGTGCACCGTAACCGAATGGACCGCCCACCTTACTCACTCGGCCACCCAAATCAGCCGTTCCATGTGGTTTACACAGGGTCTTGTTTTTGCGGAAGAGTTGAGTGCGAGATTTCCCGTGAGAAGCCTCTCGACGCAAAGTTCTGTCACTGCCCGACCTGTCAGCGATTGCATGGGGCACCATTTCAATGGGTATGACTTTTGCCTCATTCTTCTAGAAGAATTCGACTAATGAGAATTAGGCGGCCATAATCCACAAGACCGACATGCGGTTTAAGAAAGGAAGGGATCAACTCATATACTGGCATCCGGCGGAGAAGACACAAGAATATTTGTTGCCTTGCAAAGTCTCCTGCGCTAATTGTCGTACCCCAATTATGGATGAGGGACGGAACATGCTCTTGATATTTCCTACGTTGATCAATTTTCAAACTATGGAGGAAAAGAAAAAGTGGTACCCAACGTGAGCATCGGCTACGTCTCTCCATACCCGACCTAACAAAGAATTCTAAGGTGTCACATCTTCTATTCAATGCGCTCAATGGACGTAAGAGATGGCCTGCAGAAATGGGAAAAGCATAAAGACGAAAGTGAACTCATGTCTGAAACATCTGGTGATGCTCCAGGAGGGTGTAGGTGATTAAGGGGAGTACTGTATGATCGCGTAATTCTATGGCATGACCATCGGTCAATATAAATGTTGCCCATGCTTTGTACACCTGGCTAAACATCAACTTCCCTTAGCTTTCGGACCGAAGAACGCTTGGCTACAGTTTATGTAGAATGCCGGCCCAGAAAACGAGTGGGAAAGTGCTTAAGCACAGGAAACATGTCGACTGATCATGTTATACCCATCCGCAATCTGGATGCTTGGATCACTCTGAGGGGAAGGATATCTACCCGCGACTAGGAATGCAATAGAATTAATCCATGCTGTCATCAAACACCTCAACACTCAAGGAGAGGTTAGGTTACACTCGTTTCTGATATTTGTGGTGTCATCGGAAGCCGACAGGGGATGCGACGGGCAAACCTGACTTCCGGGCTTAATGGACAGTAGCGTTGACCTCTTTGAGATGTCGACGATGGATATGGCATAGCTCCCCATACTATGTACATTAAACCAATATGGATCCCATAACTGACTTGTGCGGATCGTGGCGAGGCTCCAGGAAGAGCACTGATTAACTTTCGTCATGCCTATTGGTCTGTAACCGATCGAGCTCAAATGACGATGACGACGTGAGGGACTCATACACCAAATTGAATATATTGCCTGTCACCGTTCCACCAGGCCTTGACCACTTTAAACTTGCTGAGGACGACAACTGACTTGTTGGGTGCATTTGGACAAGAGGTACCCCAATCTGATTATGATTCCATCGTGTGGAAAAGGATGCACGCTGTTCCTTCCTTCGTCCCGTATAGGCCTTCCATTCCGAGCTTGACAGCACCCCGAAGAGTCATCGTTCAAATCAAATCGAGCAACAACCGCTGTTAATGAAACACACATCTCTGACAATCTTTCATGACCATTCTAGGGAGATTCAAGGCTAGTGCTCCAGTAAATGATTAGCACGTGCAGGTGGTTACAGAACCCGAGATGAGATGAAGTCACGGCACGCCCAACACCCTATCAGGCTCCAATCTGAATTGCATGCCAAAAGGACGGTGCTCGTGGGCACTCATTCGAACGAAGTGAAGTAGGTCTTCATATCGTCTTATCAAAACGCAGCCTACAAGGACAAGTATCGAGGAGTTGTACAAGTAGTTTACTCGCCATTGTTGACTATTTCCATAACTTCGTGAACAAGCATCACAGCATCCCTAAAGCGAGGTTTAATGGAGCAGGCAAAGGGCAGAGGATGTCTAACACCCGGTCAGAATCAGCCAGATGTTTATCGACTAGGAAACTGAGACTCTTACGAAACAGCCTCCGAAGTATATTCTCGTGTAGGTTCGATTGGCCGACCATTGGAGTCCAGTGCCTTCTCGATATCGAATACTGTCAGAAGCGATGCAGCTACCAACCACGTGAAGGACAACGCGACATTAGCCCCTGGGCAGATCCTAACTTGAATAAGCACATCAATCACGAAGAATGTAATCAGGCAATCTACCTGCGTCCGAAGCCGAATGCGATATCGGTTGGATCTCGAATATCATCTTTTGCCTTCAGTTGGCCATCTGCTGTGAGATATCTTTCAGGTTGGAATTCCTGCGGATTTGGGTATTTGCGTTCATCATTGAGCATAGCCCTTGCTCGCGGATGAGTCTCAAGCCGGAGGAGGAGGAAGAATTGCGATTACCATTCGTTGAAAATAATGATACTATCTTTTGGAATGTAATAACCTTTATAGACATCGGGTGATGTGGACTTGTGGGCGACACCTGGCAGTACAGTCAGCAAGTGATTCGGGATGAAGATGCGCCAACCTGACCTCCCGGGACGATAGATTGCCAACTTGTATCGAAATTGGCTCAGCTGGTGATTGTGAAACATAAGGTGACTCTTACCGAAACACCTCCTTTACGAGGGCGGATATATAGGGTAACATGGGCATATCCGCGAGGTTTGGTAACCTATCACCCTCCAGTACGCGATCTAATTCTTGTTGCGCACGTTTTTGTACGTCAGGGAAGCAGACCATTGCAAGAATAAATGTCTCCAGAGCAGCCGTTGTTGTATCCGAAGCAGCTTTTGTTTTACATTAGTAACGCAGATTGGGGCAGGGATGTGGACTAACCTAGGTACACGATGCCTGCCACGTCCTTGAAGAGGGTCATTTGCTCCTCGTCGTCCTTGTTATGGCAGCTCTCCAAGCATAATGAGGTGAAAGAAGTGTTCGAGGATGCACGTGTTGACTGTAGCCAGAGATGAGGAAGTGTGAAGTTTGACCGGGGACCTATGCGCGAGAGACACTCACCCATTTTTGATGGGCCTGCTGGAAAATTCCCTCTCTTAGGCTATGCACATGTAGGCGCGACTCGGCTGCTATTTTCTGAAAAGAAGCACCTGGGAACCAAGCCGGAAGGTGTTTCAACAAGGGCAACATATCAACGAGCTTTGAACCAGCCGCCAACGATTCTCCGATAATCCTCTGGGCACGGCGGGCAGGTCTGCATGTTTGGATCATCTTCTTCAAGAATGTCTATGCCGTATGTTGTTGAAAGCGTCACGGAGCCGACCATAATGTGCGTATCATCTATTCTTGAGGACACGCCTTTCCTTGGAGAGAAGAGAAGCCTTACTGTTGCATCAGTTTCATCAAGTCTGCAGACCGCTCCAAGAGTTGATGAAGAAAGCGGTGTATGTATTTGACTTGGTGAACTTGGTGGTCGAGGGCGTTGTTGAAGTACTTGTTGAAGAGGCGACGACGGACTCGCCATGGCTCACCATAAGGCATGAGGCCGAACTGGAATCCAAATCCAGACCTGGGACGGGTCAGAATAAGCTCTTTAGTAGAGGTTATTCGACCTACAGTTCAGACAGCATAACGGACACCGGTCTATGAGTTTCTTGGAGTTACAATCACCCCAAGTGAGGAATCATGAATGCGCACCGACTCGAGTATATCACGGATCTTTTTTTCCAGCAGCTCTTTGGCGTCATCATATGAGTTGAGTATCACAATGGACTTGCCAACGGCGTTCAAGTACAAGATATCTGAGTCTTCGACAGATCGATATATTGCGACGCTGCAAGTCTGGGGGGGAGCACTCACTGAACTTCTTTCCCCACTCAGCATACATCTTCCATGCATACGTCCCTGGTATATCAAACAGGTTCCCTACAATGGGCAATCTTCTTGGGCCAGGTGGGAGGGGGTGCGGGTTTGGGTGGGTTTCTGTACAGATATGCCGCTATCAAGAGTGTACCAGCCGCAGCCGTGAGCTCCCAAGGGTCCAAAGCAGCCATGGTATCGTCAGAAAGCGGATCAAGAAGAGTAATAAACTGGTGAGGCGGTGGTAGAGGACAACAAATGGACGATGTCGCCTAAAACTTTCAGGTGCCACACGGCTCTTTCTATTCCGAGACCAATCTTTTGAATGAAATGTTAGCGCTAGTGTCAAAGTCAGGTGAGGCTCACCTGGAGTAGAACAAGACAAATGGCAACTTCCGAAGACGAGGCACGGAGAACCATTTGTGAACTCCTCTCAAACATTTCTCGTTCAAATTTGCTATCCACACGCTCTGTTCGGAGCACTTTGTATTGTTTATATGCTAATTGTCTTGAGAATTATACAAGTGAACAGCGTTGTATTAGTGCCTGCCTCGCCTAGGGTATACATCACATGAACATCGATTTGAGTTGTCCCTCCAATGAACTTCCTGGACCCCTGCTTGCCTGACGTCCCTCGAAAGGAGATATGACGGCGTTGATAAATCCGATGCGCCATTGACTCTCCCAGAACTCCCCCGCAACAACACTATCTCAAATGGTAACGTCACACTATCTCTCTCAAAAGCAGACGGCTCCGTTAAGAAGTACCTTCGGGTCCCCTGACTTCTATCAACATTCTATCTCCAATCCATCTCCTTACTGACTTCAAGTCCTGAGAGCTTGGTCAGCTGTCAACCTGTTGAGTGGCTAACAGCATCGATCACTCACTGTTCCCTCATTGAATTGAGTGGAGCTGGTATTAGAACAGACGAACTGACCTCCGGTTGGACTTTCAGGCAGGCCGTTATGGCACGGTGACCAAAAGCTTTGGTCACCTGTGAATGAACCTCACCCTTCCAGCCCGCAGTTTGACCGATTAGCACCTTCATGTGTGCAATTTTTGTCCGCCTCGCATTAAAGAAGGTACCTCATTTCACCGAACTTCTTTTCGGCTCAGCTTTCACCTCGAGCGGTTGTGTACTGCTCGAACTGGAGTGGTGAGTTCCCCTGCAAAACTTCAACGTGGTATATTAGTTTGCCAAGGACAACATTAGCCGCGGACTCGGTTCATTGTTCTTATTGAGTCATTCCCTATCATTGGTGGGGTGTAGGAGGATGTTCGAGGGTTCGAAATGCCGCTGTCAAGTTGGTATATGGCAGCGTATGTGAATCTCATTCACACGGTCGCATGAATGCGTTACCATTGACATCCTCCTAACCGACTTCTGTGACAGGTAACACGATTTCTCCCAGGACGCGGGGACCAACCAACTGGGTACCCCAATTCTCTGGAGAATGTCGCTCCTGGCATTCCTCCTGGGACCTAACCAGTGAGATACCATTGCTTTGGCACCGTTTAAAATACTTAGTGTGGTTGTAATCTCACGCATCCATCCTTGACTATATATCTCGAAGACCTCTCCATATGTGGGGGTCACGAATTTCCATTATCACCGTCTTTCCCCTTGGTCCGAGTATTTTTGGCATCCCTAGGAGACGTACCCGCCCAGGCCATCCCCCCGCGAATGTCTCACTGTACGCCTTACATCAGCGGTCATCGAATCATTGAAACCGTCGTCCATCCGCGAAAGTTCTTTAATACGCGTTCTATGCATCCCCAATATGCTTTCTCACTCGTATACCACACTGCACATAGCTCATTACTGCTATTTTTGGCTGCACTATCCTCTGATGCCCGCTCTCGGGATTACGAACTAAATCCCAACCCCTTACTTCGCCTTCTTGATGATCGTCGATGTTGGGTGGAGTAATACATCCCGAGGAGTTTCCTAGTCAAAGCATCACATCCACTCACACCTAGCCCCCTAGCTTCCTAAGCGATTGCTAGAGCCCATTGCAATTGGCTCTAGTGGTTTCAACCACTCTTTGCCATGGTTCCTTAGATACTGTGAGTGGCAAAGGTGACGTCCCAGCATCCCGATTTCATCACTTCTGTCACTTTTGCGTCCCTTCGCGTCAATTCGCCGTGGAAGTAACCTTTAGTCGGCAACCAGCGACAAATTTTCTGCTGACGTAGCCGTATCTACCACAAGTCCTTGTTCCTTGGGTTCTTGATTATTGCGATCAGATGGCTCCTTCTCGGTGCTATTTGGGTCACCACCAATTTTGAGAGAGTGGATGGGAAAGATATCCCTACAGCTTCTGGAACCTCCAACGCACCTCGATGGGACCAGCACCAGATCCAGGTAACCGAGGGGTTAGCCTTAGCTTGTTTTGACTTCGTATCTTGAATAACACCCCTCCAATCCGCTAGGCAAGGCACCAAAGCTACCAGCTGCGGCCAGCAAACCCGAATGATGAAACAGCTAATTTCTGAAGATTACACGCGGCATTCAGTGCCCTTATAATCCTTGGTCCCCGCCCTTACAATTGAAATTGATGTCCCTTCATTGGCAGTTTTGCCATCAGCTAATAGCCCTGAAGTTACGATTATTCATTCTCGTATCCCTGGTCGGGTAGGAGTAGTCATGCCCGATGACCGCATTAACCCCCAAACTTCCGCGAAGAGTCTTTGATGCATCAATTCCTATCTGAGGCTAGGAGCAGGAGGGCGAATTCGTGACGTGAGTCAGAACCAGGTATTACGATGCTACATAGCAGGCCGTTTCTTGATAGTGATCAGATGATATATTAAGAAAGATATTTTAGAGATACCGAAGAGTTTGACACCACTTTCTTTCTCTGGAAATTTGCTATGCTATCATTGCAGGTAGGCACATGCCAGGTATCTGTAACCTGCGAAATGAACGACTAAGGCAATCTTCTGAAGGTTTCTGTAAGCATGGACTTACAACACAGTTAGTGTTGTCAATGGCTGGCTTTGGCTCGGCTCGGCTGGCTCAGGTACAGCTTGGCTTTGTATTGGCTTGAAAGCCGGAACAAAGCCAGCTAAATGGCTCCACTCACTAAGCTAGCCGGCGAGCTCCAGCTAGCTGAACCCCTTAAATTCCTTTTTATAGTAATGAAAAATTTATCAAATGTATGCAAGGTGTAACCTGAAAGCAAGGCTGAAAAAAACTGGTGAGGCTGAAGAGATGATATAGAATGAGCATTAGACACATCTTAAAGACAAGCTCAGAGGAGATTTGGGAGATGTAGATTCATCAAGACGTTTATCAGAAGGAAAGTTACTGTCACTGTGAGGATAATGTCACGAACGAATTTGATCAGATTGCTCGAATATTTAACAAACAAAGCTATGAGCTAGTCTATGCAACAGCTGTAGGGTTCAACGAGCTGATGAACAAATTGATCTCTTCTGGAACACAGGTTTGTTCAATATTGAGCTGCGTCAAATATTCAACCTCATCAGCTCTACCCAAACCTCTGGTAAAATTGATCTCAGTGTGCCCATGGTTATATGAAAACTTGAGCATTTGGAGGGCCTCCATCAGATCGTGGTTAATGCGGTTACGCTGAAGGGTCATAGTTTCCTTAGCAGAAGAGAACATCTGCTCACAAGGAACGGCTGAACCCTGAATAGGAAGGATATCGAGTGCAAGGTGAAAGATCGTGGGATAGCGAAAACGATTTTCCTGTTGAATGTTGTGAATGACTGTCTGTCACAGACAGTAAATAAATATCCAACACACCTGCCAGAATAAAATGCTGCTTGACATCTGATGGGTGTCAAGAAAATACGCCTCGATTTCCGTGTGTAAATCGTAGCTCTCAGGTACATGAGCAAGGTTGAGATTACCAAGACCAAGAATTAAATTCGGGTCATCAGTAAGATCAAAATCATGACCCTGAGCTATTGATCGGTGGTTCTTGTTTGGTGAAAGGCGTACTGCAGTTTCACGATAAGGCAGAAGCTTCATGAATAAATTAGCACAAGAATATTAATTTAAAAATGCAAACTTGGCATACATGTTCAAAAAAGAGGTCCCGCATCTCTTCAACCCTCCCTGACATGTTCTGCTTGAACCAGTCAAGTTTCATTGATGGATTTAACACTGTTCAGAAGTGCAGACATAGTTAGTAATGTCTGTAATGATAATGAAGCTACAGCTCTATGACACTCACATATTGACAACATATATGAGGGAACCATCATAACACAGTCTTGGTATTGTGTCAACTTCAAAATCCCAGCTTCGATGATGTGATAATATGTGGGAAGCTTGTCCTGGAGCTGCTGCCACTTTGTTATCATGGCATTGAAGGATGGCATCACTTCACATAATGTTGGGGTCTTTTCAGCAGAAACTACTTGCTGGAATGCATGCGGAACCTGATTGGTATCAAAAGGTGAGCCTCAACTATATTTCATATATGGAAACATGGTATACCACAAGGATCGATGCATATGTCCTCAAGGTTGTCCAGTCTTGTGCTCGAAGAGGTGTCTTTATCATATCTGGATTCATACAAAGATATTCAATAATTGCCTAGCATTTAATTAGTTACATTTTATAACTGTGAGATAGCAATGAGACTTACAGGTTGAAGTGAGAGCACTCGCTGGATCATGATATATGTTGATGACCAGCGAGTGGCCACATCAGGTAGAAGTTGATTATCCTTCAGTCCGAGATGTTGACAAGTCTTCGAAAATGCATTGCAGCGGAGTGAAGATGACCTGATCTATGATAACGGCCATTTTAGTGATAATCTCGAACAGATCAAAATCAAACTTACAGCACGGATTGTTGTATGCAAGATCGTGATTGAATCCCAAGTGCGCATATCATCATCTGGAACATAATCATCAGCATTGATGTCTGCTAACTGTATGTTCATGATTTCTGTGATAACAGCTTGGCAAGCAAGGTTGACAATGTGCGGGAAGCAACTAAATGAGAATAGTAAACTTCATATCATAGAATATCGATTGTTGTATGCTTACCGGATACGTCTATCAACAGGGTCAAAGGTAACTTGTGGATAAAGACTACGGCTGAAAGAATCAATGCATGTACTGTTATTTGATGCATTGTCCATCGTAATCCACCCAAGCTTTTTCAAACATTAGTATTTGAGAAACGACATAAAAATTAAAGTATCACCTTTGATGAGATCCCAATGCAATCCACAATGAACCATAGGGCTTGTGCAAGGTGTTGACCTGTGTGCCTACCTGGAATATGGTGGAAACCAATCACGTATGACTTGAACTTGAGAATGGTGTGAGTACCAGCTGGTGTGTGGACCTCCGTCATATCGATCCGATGAGCAGTGACTCCCATAAAGGGAGAGAGGTTCTCATCACTCCAAACATCCATTGTTAGTGAAATCTTCCCAACCACGCTCTGGTTCTAGAATGTTAGAAAAGAATGATCTCAGTTAGCATATAAAAAGCTCACCTTCATTTCGTTCTTGAGATCAACCAGATATTGCTTCCATGTTGATATAATTTGCGTGTGGAGCAGATTTCGGTGCAGAATGTCAGAATCTTGTAATTCTTCATGTAAGAATAGGAGAAGGGCCCGGAATTTCTCATTCTCTAGGATGTATAAAGCCTAGTATGAGAAAGAATCAATGATAAATCTAATAACAAATCCAATATGAGCTTACCTGGTCATCAGAAATAATAAACTCCATAAGGGCAGTAACAAATCCTTCCTTCATAAAGCGCGGTCGAGTACTGCTCAGTGTCTGAGCAGAGTTACATTGGCTCATCCGTGCCTGGTAATCTGCAACAATCACCTGCACCTTTGTACCTTTGATTTTCAGCTTTTTCAGATCGCACTCGTGAATCCAGACATCGATGTGACAAGCGCATAAGTGGTTGCGAAGAACGCCTGTACCTGTCTTGGTTGAATACTTGAATACTCTGTAGTCTGAGTTCTTGCACTTTATCAATCTTGTTGATTTGTCAGCATCAACCGGATTGATAGCAGTGAGGGAACTTACTTGCACAGTTTGCAAATACGCTCATTATCAGCAGTATGGAAGAATGTCCACACATCACTGGCCGCCGTCCTCATCTGACGTTGGGCTACCTTCTGCTGACTTGTTTCCTTCTGACAGAGAGGTGAGCTTGTCTCATCATCAGAGTCATCACTTGATCCAGTGCTGATCTCCGCCAATGCATTTCGGATATCTAGTGGCATTGATGGAGAAGAATGGCGCAAGGATGGAAGGGCAGCTGGGTGCCGAGGGATGGAAGGTGGTGGCAGTGGTTGAACAGGGGTGCTTACAGTGAGGAAGAATGGATTATCATGAACTGAGGTGGTATCGAGTGCTGATTGAGGGATTTCAACAGGCACTTGAGCTTGAATGGCTGTTGCAGGTGCCACCAATGCAATGCTCCTGGCCATTAGACCTCCTGGTGGAGCTACCAACCCAGCTGGTTGGGGTATTGGTAGAGATCCTGGGACGGGAGCCTGCCGCACTGTATAAGGAGCTAATAGAATAAGTCAGCTGAGTACTGTTACAGGTGTTAAACTTCTTACTGTTATTGAGTCGAAATTGTGTCTGTAATGCACCACCAGGTAATTCAGCTTGAATCTCACTGTTACCATCATTTTTGCATGTTGTCAGTGTATTGCGAGTGTGACAGTTCTCCTGCACCATCTGATGCTGTACTGTTGGCTCTTGAGTCTGCTGAGACTGTTGAGGTTGAGTCTGGACCCCTCGACATTTGGGACATGCCATATTGTGGAGACAAGAGTGTACTGTGTCCTCTGATGAGGATTAGAATGTCAGATGTGCTCTAACACTCTTCAGGCTTTTATCTTAAGTACTTAAAAATGTGGGTGAAACTACCATAATAGTGGCATTGTTTTTACCTGTTACGGACCCCAATTCTCGTCTGTTAAGCTTTCGAGCCCCAGTTACAAGGCAT
>JAEUWL010000370.1:0-11610 GCA_018524415.1 Podaxis rugospora | reverse complement strand
AAGATCAGACTGTAAAACAATGAGAGTAGACGAAACTCGAGACAAAGCAAATTACGAACCGAGTCCAACATTCTAAAGTCTTTGTAGCCCAAGGATCATTTTCGTTGCTGAGGAGGTTGACCAGGTTATTGAAGAACTTGATCTTGTTGAACTTATCCATTTTGGTGTGCCAGTCATCAATGCCCCAGAGCATATAGTGGGTCTGGAATAATGCTTAATTCGGTCCTCGTCAAAAGCAAATACATACATGGAGGATAGCATAAGCGAGCATTGCTGGGGTGACAGTCCTGAGGTGGTGCAATTTAGCTTGACCACTATGAGTTTTCACTTTCCTAAACTCCAATGTGGTCACTGAGCTGGGGCCAGTGAAGAGGTGCTTGTATACCTGTAATAGTGCATAAATAATGTTTCAGAAACTGTCAAGATACGTACATAAATTCCAAGGGGGCCCTCGAGGAGGCCTTTGTGCACATTCCAGGGATTATACTTGCCAGTGGAATACATAAAAGATGGAAACATGTTAGCCTTAACCATGAGAGAACCTGCTTTTATCTTTGCGATTGTGCTATAAGGATGCAAATGTCAGCAGTGTGTTAAAAATATCAACGAATCTAACCCTTCTGGGTCCTTTTCATAATCCTTGCAATACTGAACAGGTAACAGAAGCTCCCGGATCTGAGGGTGGGCCTAACCTCTGCTCGACTCCTTTGGTGCAGATGCCTTGATTGGAGGGTCAATGTTGCCACTGGGTATGACTGCTGCGATATAGTCAAGGCCCTTGAGCTTCAGTGAGCTCACATCTTCAGAGCAAGCCTGTCCAGTGGCTCGGGTCATCTATTATAGAGTAGATCTGGTCAGCCAGAGTGCATATATTCTTCGCAATTCTTACACTCTTAGTGAGAAGGAAGAAAAGATTGAGTTCGGCAACAAGATCATCAAATTTATTCATAAGTCCAGGTATGCTCTGGACCATATCAACCCAAATGCTATCATTCAACTCCCCCTCCTCCTTCGGAATTCTAGAGTCAAAGAATTAGTTATATGTGCATACATGTTAGATTGGACTTAACTCGAGCTTCCCTCCATCCCAATTTTTGATTACATTCTTGTCACCATACACTCTGATGCTGTGTGTGAATACATGGGTAAAATTCATGAAGGGATAGACACTCTGTGCTATCCAATGAGTGTAGTCAGTAAACGGGGTGACGGGACAGCTGCCAATACAGGTCAGACATTGTATATGTGATTATCAATGAGCGTACATTTCTTTCCTTTTCCCTGGTCCCATAATATACATGAGATGATTCCTCAGATGTTGGGACTCTTCTGATATTTCGACGTTATCAGCTTGGTCCTGTGGATCTGTCTGTGCAGGGGAGCTGCGGGGGTGCATTTGTGTCTGGGAATCATGGGGTGCTGTCTTTACAGAGGCATTAGCATCACTTGTTGCTGAAGGAGACATGATGATATGAAGAGAAGTGGATAGTACAACTGTAAATAAGGGAACGAATGAGTACACGTGATAAGATGTCAAACTTGACATTTAAAAGAAGAGCATCCAACCTACTTGCACAACAGGATATTATATATGATGTACACTACCTCTAAGTATAGCCTTAAAGTAACTACAAAGGGAGGTTCATGAGATGACAAGTATAGCCAAAGGTGCTTTCGGATCATGATGAAACAATGGCCAAGACACCTTCAGAAAAGCAGCGCTTGAGCCACCCTCGAAGAAAAAAAAATTGAGTTACAGGTTTACACAAATGACCTAGAGCATCTCAAATGCTCGAGGAAAAATGAAGCTCTGGGAATGCCCAGTAGCTTTATTAAGCGATTTATCCTGGAACTACCCAGCGATGCAAATGTCCAGTGGCACACCAGGTCAATGTGGTTTGCGATTTACATTGAGAGGAAGACCAGGATGAACATGAGATAAAGACAAACAGATTACCTTATACTGAGTAGGCGAAGTATTGGGCGCATGAGGAGGAATATGAAGCTCTGGGACTGCCCAGTAGCAACAGGATATAATGTATCTTGGGACTACCCAATGATACACTAGTGACAAGTATAGGAAGAAGAGGAAGGATGAGAAGAAAAGTGAGATAGGATGTTGATGACAAAGCTGGCAGATGCCGGCTTACCAACAGTTGATACCATCACTTTACCCCATCTCATTCTAAATACCCACGGTCATTTTGGTGCCTCCAAGGTAAGTGCCTAAGTAGACCTACCACATGTCTACAACTAATACTTTTTTCTTAGGTCTATTCTGGTATATTCTCAATAAAAATTTCTACTGGGAAGTCCCAGAGAATACCACCTATCCTAGCTACAGGGCAGTCCCTGAGCATCCCATCATTCCTTTAAATTGTACAGCTTTCAAATATCTTACAGAATATTAATTGCAATATCAGCCATGCAAGGTTGCTGCTGGATAATTGACAGCAATATGTATTACTCGCCTAATTCTCAGATGAACCCAATGATGCTGCTCCGAAACCAAGACCCAGTCATCTTCAGGCCATGTGTTTCGAAGGCTGAACATTTTGAAAAGCCAATGTTGGTGGCAAAAAGAAACAGAGTGGCTTGGATTTGTGCCAATTTAGCCCATTCCTTACAGTGGTATCTGGTTCGAATTGCTGGCCAATCTTCCAAGATGACCTGCTCCCATGAAAGATGGGGGTTATGGACTCCATCCATTGCTGGCTGCACAATGGTTAGCAGCTGATAAACTGCTCTGGGAAGTAGCCAAGATCATTGGCAAAGAAAACAAGCTGACGTATCTGCGCCCGTTCCCTCCCTACAACTGGAAATATGTTGAACATCACCCAATGGAAGAAGCTGCCATGAGTCATATACTCACAAGACAGAATTGGTTTGCCATGTGGATTGGGTTATTCTTCTGGATGACAAGGAAAATGCCAGAGGGCAGAGACTTCATTGAAGGAATGTCGCCTCCAACATGGTTCGTGCAGGTTTTGGCTACCAAAAGACACCAGAGCCAGGCAGCTATCAACAGTATACAGATGGTGCCTCTCCTCAACAAGTTCTGGGATATCAAGTGAGTTGGACTCTGGCTTAATCATCCCCATGACAAAGAAGCTCAACCTCCTGCTCAGTGGTTCATTGAGCAAGGAGTTCCAGTATGGTATTGTTGGGGCCAGAGGGAGAAGGTTGGAGCAGAATATCATAGTAATTTTCAACTAATACAACCAACTAACAAAGAGTTCCAAAATGCAACCACATGGCTGGGCCCATATATTGAGCCATCCATTGAAACCACAATCCAGACCTCTGTTGTTCCATCGACTCCTCCTCAGGCTGAATCAGAGTTCTTCTCTCCAACTAGTCTGACTTCGAATTACCTGCCCATCAGAACTGCCTGCTCGTTTTGGGAGCCATTCTTTGAGGAACGGAGGCAGCTGCGTGAAAAGCGACTTCAGTGAGAGACTCCCACAAAACAACTAAAGAGGCTGAATTGTGAGAGGAATCTACCTACCATATCAGTGGCTGTCTACAAGTGGGAGTGGAATTCCAATGGTGAGTTTGTGTGGGTGCAGGTTCGCAAGGGAGATCAGGAGTCAACTCTTATGGGATATGGTGTGCTTCAGAAGCGATACAATTCAGTCTTCAATGAGTGGGACTGTTGTGCCAAATGGGGCCCTGAAGGAGAAGGTCTAGAGGGCATTGAATATGTCCTGATCGCTGAGCAAACAGCAGTCCCGACTGAGTGGACTGATCCATCAGAACCTCCAATGCAAGCGCCTGCATCTTCAATGGAGTTGCCTGCAGAAGAAGTCAGCGAACTGCCAGTTGCCTTTGTGAATGAGCATGAGGGCTCAAGTGAAGACCCAGTGCAGTGTAAGATCTTGAAGATACTGCAACTGCATTTTGGATTCGTTCCTCCATGTCCTCTTCCGCAGTCGTTCACTGAGTTGACATCTGACTTGGATGCCAAATCGTTGATTTTGTCTCTTGGATTGCACAACGTCAAGGCCTCCTATAGTTTTTTCAAGACACCACTTGGCAAACAGTGTCTCGTGTTCTTCCGTTCATTCACAGGGAGGGACAATGTCATACCAGACCCAGGCCTGTGGGATATATCTGGGGACAATTGGCAAACACTTCGCTATTCTAGCTGTCTCAATTGCATCAGGACTGTAGTGAGTGAGACAAAGACCCTCTACATGTTCGACTTTGGGAATTCGAGCACTGTTCCATAGAAGTTAATGGTGCTATCTGCCGCAACTGCATTGTATGTTTGCCGTCCTCGTGACACCCTTGGTCCAGTGCCAACAGAGAAACTGGCTCCTACCATGGTCCCCATGAGGCTCTCTGGACATGCTTTTGATCATAGAGACCATGAGTTCTATGAGAAGCAATGCCAGTCATTATTCTCCCTTTGACACACTCATGTGGCTCTGCTGAGAGGGGGTTATGTTTGGCATGTTGCCCTCAAATATATCAGTCTCGCAGAAGCCATTCGAGGACCACAAGGCATCCACATTTCCTCCAAGCACATGTTCACAGTGTGCGACAGCAGCGGGGTCAAGTATATTGATGACAATCTGACTGACGACGAGATGGAGATTTTGAGTAGTGTCTACTGGACTTTCATAGGTGAGTACATAAACGCGCATCCATTTATAGATTCTAACAGGTGTATTGAACAAGCATTGGTATGAAAGTTGCCAAGATGTCATGGTATCTGCTGGGATGGTCCTTTGAAGGTAGCGGTGAAGATTTCGGCTGATAGACTCCTTATAATGAGTTCGAGTGGAAGAAATGCAATGACATGATCCTGAATGACAATGTAGATGTCAAATTGCGGTCTCCCATGCCTGTTATGAAATGGCGAGATAGGCTGCATGGCTTCAAGGATGTTAGGCAGGCAAAGAGATGGTTGGAAGATTAGTCTAGGAAACTGCTAGAAGACCAGATTGGCTCTATTTGAGGATCATTCATTCTTGGTGAGAATATATTCACTTCCTGCTTGTAGAAAGTCCCATGCTAACAGGACGTATGTACCAGTGTTCCTGCTGCTGATTGCTTTTCCCCACATTTGTCCCTTCGCATGGTCCTAATGTTTTTATAGTATATTGTAACTCTCTTACCATATTTTGTTGATCAAAGATTACATCATTTTATTTCTGTTTCTCCCTTCCCCACGTGTGCCCCCTCTTGTGATAATTGGTATCTATTCAGTGCTAGTATCCTGCTAACCCTGCCCTTTTATAGTGTGTTTTACCCTACCCCCTTGAGAACCTGCATTCTATTTTTGATGACTTGTTGAAGAGAAAGTAATTGGCTATTCCCACATCCATGTGACTGTTCGATTGGGATAGATAGTGGACTATTGCCATCGTGGTCATCATCATCCATGACTATGGAGCATAAGCAATGCAGCAAAAACCTCCTGTGTGTAGCTGTACTGAAGTGCACATTCTCTGCCTCATTGCCATCTGCACTGAACAAACACGAGCACAGTTGCCATTGGGTCAAGGAGCAACATGCTGCATTCGTGGCCGGCATCCAAGCTAAGTGAAAAAATGCTGGCCCTAGACAGCGAGCTGTGTTTAAGTTTCCTTGTGGACCTCAGAGGGATATATCTCAGAGTAGGAGCCATGCTACACCTGAGGTATGTATCAATGTTAACTGCTGTAACCACCCTGGATGACAGTCGTTACATAGCCACCAGTTACAAAGCCAGAATTGGAACTAGGACTAGGGTCCGTCAGTGCTCCAGCCCCATCTCCAGATCGCTCAGTTTATCTGACCTGATATGGGTGTCAGCATAAGCAACCACAGTGGTTCAAAGATATGATCCCATCATTGCCTAGCCCACTTTCTTACATGCCACTGCCACCACATCCACCTCCTGAAGAGGTTGATAAACCCATGGGAGCTCAAAGCAGTCCTCCTCCTCCCCCTTCTCCTATTACTGCTACACATGATACCCAACCAAATGTATTTGGTTTGTATCGATCCTACACCGAATTCTTACATGTTGATCCTGAGGAGGAACAAACTGTGGATGATTTATGCAATGCACCGACTATGGCTGTCTTGAGGGATCCAGATAGGAGAACGTAGTGGGATAGTATCACTTCCAGGATCAGTGAAACCACAAAAAGAAACATCTATGAACCTTTTCGCAACATGACCACATTCAACCTCATGTCGTGGTATTACCAGAATAAGGGAAGCCTGATGCTTGCCACTGTTGATCAGGTCATAAATGATGTCATGTGCTCAGAAGATTTCAAGCTAGAGGATCTTGAGGGTTTCAGCACTGTCTGAGAGGCTCAATGTCCCTTCAGGAATGCTAATCTGGCCACCCCTGAGTTTCTCAAGGAAGCTGGTTGGAATCAAGGATCTGTGACTTTGAAGCTCCCAGCTGAGAATCCATCTCACAAAAAGGCTGAATCAGAGGCTCCGACAATTACTATCGGAGGAATTTACTATCGCAAACTCACTGACATCATTCACACCGCGTTTACTGATCCTTCGGCTCGCAAATTCCATTACACTCCCTTCCGCCTCTATCGTAGGTATTCTCAGACTTCAGTACCTGAATGTCTGTATACAGAACTTTACAACTCGGATGCTTTTTTGGAGGAACATGAGAAACTTCAGAAGGGAACTTGTGAGCCTGGTTGTAGGCTGGACTATTCTGTGGCCATTATGATGCTCTGGTCAGACTACACACACCTGGCAAGCTTCAGGAATGCCTCACTTTGGCTAATCTATTGTTACTTTGGAAATCAATCAAAATATTCATATTCAAAGCCATCAAACCACACCACGCACCATGTCACTTATATTTCAAAGGTGTGTGCTTTTTGAATTTCAGTTTGAGATGGTTTTTTCTGACTGTATCATCACACAGATTCCCGACACGATTGCAGAAGAATACATGGAGATCTTTGGTTCTCCACCTTCCACTGCCATTCTTACACACCTCAAACGAGAGCTCATGTATGCAATATGGGAACTGATTCTTGATGATGAATTTCTCCATGCTTATGAACATGGAATTGTTGTCAAGTGCACCAATGGCATAGCGAGGCAGCTCTATCCCTGCATCCTTACTTATTCGGCAGATTATCCTGAAAAGTATGCATCTATTCTTGCTGTTGTACGTACTCTGATTCATTTGGTTAGGATACTTCTATCAACAATTCAGTACCTTGGACGATGCCCTTGTCCTCGGTGTTATATCTTGAAGGAAGAAATCATTGAGTTGGGCACTGAGGCTGACACCAAGCAGTGAACTATTGCACAAGAGGATATACCTCAAAGGTGAAAGGACATCGAAAAAGCTCGACGGGAAATCTTCAAAAAGGGCTGAGGAATTGCCAGTGTACAAGTGGAAAATTTGCTCAAGTTGTCATCTCAGGTTCCTACCCATGTAAGTTCTGTGTCCCTTTGGTTTATCAAAGCTAATGATGTATTATAGAATGCCTTTTCACAGCGCTTATCACGTTTTGGGTTTGATTTTTATGCAATCTTTGTTCCAGACTTACTGCATGAGTTTGAACTAGGTGTTTGGAAGGCAACATTCACACACCTGCTATGACTACTTGTTGCCAGTGGGTGTGGGAAGACAGACATAGTGGATAAGAGGTATGCTAGGGCGATCATCATATCAGAGCCTCCAAGTCATTTATGATTTTTAGGTATTGTGATACTCCAAGATTTGGTCATGATACTATTCGTCGATTTCGTTCCAACGCTTCAGACATGAAGCAGTTAGCTGTGCAGGATTTTGAAGATCTACTGCAGGTATTTGTTTTTCCGATGTTGATGTATGATGATATATTTATATAGAGCCATCAGTGTTCAATTCCTGTCTTTCAGGGTCTTTTTCCTGAGCCACATAATCAACTGGTCCTCGATCTCTTGTTTGTTCTTTGCTTCTGGCATGCAATAGCAAAGTTATGGCTCCAAACAACATCAACCATTAGTCTTCTTCAGCAGACAGTTTGCACCTTGGGATATTATCTCCGAAAATTTGTCAGGACTACATGCACTGCCTATGAGACCCATGAGCTAACTTGGGAGACAGAAGCATGCGTGCACCAAGAATCAAGAGATGCTGGTCATAAAGGAAAAGGTCAAGCTAGTGGACCACATGTCTGAAGGCTTAACCTCTTTACCTACAAGCTACACTCACTGGGAGACTATCCGAGTGCATTCCAGTGATATGGTACATCCAATGGGTTTTCGACTCAAGTTGTAAGTGAATAATATTGCTCTCTGTGCTAGGATCTCAATTGCTATTTGGTTCTGATTAGGGTGAGCTTGAGCACCATCAGGTGAAAAGACATTACACCCATACCAACAAGTGGAGTTTGTTCCCTTTGCAGATTGCTAAGCACCAGCAGCAAGAGCACCTGATTCGCAGGATTAAGGAGCACAACAAGAATCGAGAAAAGGGTGGTTCTCTGTGCATTCCTTTCGAGGATTCGGATCCTCTTCCACCAACATCTCCTAATGCCCACTACCATGTTTCACAGTCGGAGAAATTCTATATCAATATCACAAGATGGCTGGCAGACAACACTAATGATCCAGCATTGGAAGTGAGTTTTTCTACCCCTAACGTGTGTTACATTTGGCTGAAATCACTTAGGATTTTCTTCCGAAACTGCTGGACCATGTACTTCGCCGATTGAACCCACAAGACAGTGAAAAAGAATACAGTGATGATGAGTGCAATCAAGTCCTCCTCTCATGTAATCGCTTATACCTCCACAAGTATCTATGTGTCAACTTTATGACATACGGTGCCCAGCGATCACAAGACTCTATCAACCCTCACACCCATCCAGATATTATTACACTCAGCGAGACTGACAATTCAACTGACACTAATTCGCATCCATTCTGCTATGCCCACGTACTTGCAATCTTTCATGCAGAAGTGTTTCATCCAACACCAGGTGGAAGGTTTGGGGAAGGCAAATTTCAGTCAATGAACTTCTTATGAGTGTACTGGTTCTCACATGATTCGCATTTTTTGGCTGGATTTTCCTCTCGACATCTACATCGCCTATCCTTTTGACACATTTATCCATCCGACGAGTTTGGTTTCCTTGATCCAGATCAAGTTCTAAGAAGTGTTCATTTACTCCCAGCTTATTCGGACAGGGGCAGTGATCACCTTGGTAACACACTTGCACATGAACCAATGGGAGAAAGGGAAGACTGGAAGTTCTATTATGTGAACATGTGAGTGAGCTTTTGGTTGTTTTGCTACGGTATGATATTGACAGTGGCCTGGGATCGATAGGTTTGTTGATTGTGATATGTTTATGCAGTTTCTTGGGGGTGGAGTCGGTCATCAGTCAGGCCCCTGTGGTGAATTTGAGTTGGTCGATAATTATTCAGATGACCAAGACCTGGGTTCAGATGCTGAACAGAATGTGGATGACGATGACAGCTCGAGTTCTATGTCAATAACAGATGGCGAAGAGGAGGTAGAAGAGGAAGAGGATTTGGGTCTAGAAGATGGAGAGGATGGACAATGGGTTGATGTGAACATTATCAGCCCTGAAGCGATTGGTTATGGAACATATGACTGACAGTAGACAGCTTTATGGCTATATAATTAATCTTGATCCCTATTTGTTCTCATACAGGCTCATATTTGTTCAGATTACTGGGTACAATGGTGAGTAATTCACTTATGAATACTATAGAAGATGAATCTGATTGACATCTTCCAATGCGTTATTCACGTTGATCCATTGATATAGGAGGATCCATCGATCTTACTACTTTTGGGAACTCATGTCCCATATATGGTTGTTAGGAAAAATATAACTAGGTATGTATTAGCCAAGTTCCTCAGCCATGTCTGTGTTCGTCAAGCGATAGGTAGGTTCATTATTGCCGTAGTTACTCATTGCTATTCAACTATGACGCAGTATTTCAACACCATTGGCCCGCCTCCAAAAAAGGTATGCATCAAATGATGAACCCCGTCAGCAACAATTTATACTGGATAGGTTCATCAAGCAAGAGGTGTGAAGGCGTACACCAGCAATAACAATGGTGTTGTTACTGGTGTTAATGTGGATGGCAAGGCCAGGATGTCAAGGCGTTGGGTTGGCAGCATCATGATGCTCAGGCATTGGGTTGGTGGTGACACGATGCTCACATTCAGGCTTCGAGTTGTCAGCTGCATCAGGATGCTCAGGCATTGCATCAGCAGCAGCGACGCGATGCGATGTTCAAGCATTGAGTTGTCGGCAGCATCGTGATGCGACATTCAGGCTTTGAGTTGTTGAGAGCATTGCGACGCTCAGGCATTGCGTTGTCAGCAACGATGTTCAGACGTTGAGCTGTTGGCAGCACCACAACGCTTGAGCATTTCCTTAATGGTGAGGATGTGACATCATCACAATAAACTTTTTTTTTTCCAGATTTAGTCAGTGACACAGCAATGGGAAAGCCCTTCAGCTGCTTCCCCCCAAACTGCTGCCTCCCTTTTATTGCTCTCGCTAATGCTTGTGAAACATGAATTTCGAAGAGCAAAAGCAAGTTACAGTGTATCTTGTGGGGACACTCAAAAAACGTATGCTGAAACAGAATCGGAAGGTATGCTGGAATGTGAAACAAGCGCTTAGAGATAATTGGCTGGCAGTGGTGGAGTATGGGAGGGAGAAAGGACTTAAAGGTCCTGTAGTTGTGCTTTTGACATGCGTTCCCATCCTTTTTCCTTATTCTCCTCGTGTTTTTGTCTAAAAACGCTTTGTAGCACCGTTGGTCACACCTCCAGAGGGGAACTGTTGTCTAACCCCTACCATTCGACCATCCAGTTGTTTGACATCAATCAAGAGGAATTTTGTATGCTCCACACTCCTCCGAGACCAGGCGATCGGGCCGGCCCACTATATGGAATCAGCGGGAATTGGAAGAACGAAGATCTAATGAAGAGGAAGCGATTTTGCATTAATCTCTCTTGGTAAGTAATTGGTCAAAACGCCCATTTTTTGTATTCACTTTTGTTTCTTAGAAAATATACAGCACTATACTATGATGATACTAGCGTTTGTCATGTAGAATAGTGTTAATCCAGATTTTTTGAGCTGTAAAACTAGTCCTGAGTAGTGCTTCCTAAGATATGCAGTACGTATGTGCAGTTTAACCAGATCTTGCAGCAGAATGCCAGCTCACAGGTGGCATGATGACTCGGTGTTCTCGACAGTGGTGAGGTTGTCGAAATGATGGGCAGATGATTGTAAGGCTGTCGAAAGGGTGAGCAGATGATGGTAAGATCATCAAAAAGATGGGCGTACGATGGTAATGTTGTTGAAAGGATGGACGGATGATGGTAATGTCATCGAAATGGTGGGCAGATGATGGTAAGATCATCAAAAAGATGGGCGTACGATGGTAATGTTGTTGAAAGGATGGACGGATGATGGTAATGTCGTCGAAATGGTGGGCAGATCAGTGCAAGGTCATTGAAAGGATGGGCAGGAGAATGTAAGGTCATTGAAAGGAGGGGCATACGAATGTGAAGTCATTGAAAGGACGGGTGGGTAAGCATAAGGCCGTCAAAATCATAGGTCTGTGTTGGCATGCTAAATA
>JAEUWL010000369.1:0-11617 GCA_018524415.1 Podaxis rugospora | reverse complement strand
ACAAATACCAAAACCTGCATCAGCAAGGTAGTATTTCCCTTCTGGGATATATAAATCAACCAGATGGGATTGAAAATACATTGTTACATCAGTAGTAGAGCCCTCCCATCTACTGATAAGGTATAAAAACCTCATTGAAAAGGATACACATACAAGGCAGTTCTGTGAAACACCACCTTTTTGGTTATGAGTAGCCTGTCTATCCTCCAATGAAGGACAACAATTGATATGAGTACCATCTATAGCTCCAATGGCTCTATTGAAATATGAAGAGAACTTTGGATTTGATTGAATGAATTCTGGAATAGGCCCATTTGCACCTGGAAGTTGGACATATTTTTGGTAAAATGGCCCAGAGGATAAGGCATCAAGTATTTTGCAGAAGTAACTGAAATACAAGTCAGACCCAAACATGAGAATTTTATTGAAGGATTTAAATACTGTGATATTGTCTCATTTGACCTTTGAAACCTTTCTCCAACATGTTGGACTGAAAGTCCAGTCACACACATATAGAGAAATATACCCAGTTGTTCCTTCACAGTAACACCATGCTTGCTATCCTCAATCCCACATACTGTATGCAGCTCATGCTCCAGAACTAGAAAGACATGTAGTCTCACACCAAGTTCTGTCCAAATATGATCAGGATGGCCTTCCAACAACTCCTTTATCCACTCAGCTCCAGTAAGCTTTGAAGTATGGTAGTCTTGTTTCCAGTAGTGTGGAGAAGAGTATATCATTGTAACTGTGGCTGCTATATGCATGACCATTGCTGCAGCTGCAATAAGCTGATTCCTGCGCAAGTTGGGAGGAGGGAAGGGCATAATAGCAATGGTAGATAGTGGGAAGAGAATGGAGGTCCAATCTTATGGGGTATGTCATCTTATATGGCTTTATTACACATTCATACCATCTAATATATTTTTAGCAGTGTCCATATAGCCATTGGGAGTGAGAAACCATGTTTTTTCACTATGAACTACAATGAAAATTGTTGGGAATGACTAGGTTTGGCTGTGTGGGAACTGCATCAGAGGGTGTGGGAAGCGCATCAAAACCATGACCAGAACCAGTGTTTTGTTGCCAAACAGAGCCTAAGTTGATGAGTCTAATAAAAGTAAGATGGATAGTCTACTTGATGGTTCACATAAGAGGGTCCTGCATGTGATCCTGAGTCATGGGCAGCAGCAGCAGCAGTTTTATAGGTGTTGTTGTTCAAGCTCTGAATAGCTTGCTGGATATTCTGGGTCCTCATGAGCATGTTTTCGCATGGTAAACACTGCTATGATTGACACAGTGAGCGACAAAAGTGAAGTGAAATGGGTTGGGACAAAGTTGTGCCATGTGACATGTACGATGTGTGATGGGATCAGTGTATTCATACTCCGACTCAGCATTGTCTGGCAAGACGTGACAATGGGCTCAAAACTGATTCTCGTTCTACTTCAGTTGTAAATTTTTTGAAAAAAATATAGGATGCCAGGAATAGCATTCTTAGGTGCTGTGCAAAATACTAGCCCGAAATCTTGGGAGTATGAGAAGATATTTACAGAATACCAAAATCTCTGGGTGTACTGAAATGGTGGGATAGTATAGTAGTATAGTAATACAAGGTTCCTGCACCAGATGTGAGCCCTTACCAAGTTAATAAATTCATTCATAATGTGCCATGAGAACATGACATCATCCTGACAAGCTAGTTAGTGTGCAATGTGCATGCATATTCAACAGTGACTACTGAGTCTTTGAAGCCAGTTCCATGGTACCACACTATGTTGTGTGATGGGACTGGGACATGGCTTACAGTATCATTTCACTCTGGGAACCAGATGCATCAGAATGGAGGGACCTTGAGAGTGGTTCAGTCCCATTCAAAATGTACTCATAGCATAACATATTGGGAGGTACAACTTGGGAAAGACAATCAAACTATGCATCAGAGGTATGCATGTTACTACAAGGCCCTGAGGTGCAGTTGTGCAGAACCCATCTTCTGTGTCTTTGTAAGTTCCATCACTTGTCATGTGACTGTGACCATTAAATTCACATCTTCAGTTCACTGAAATAAGGGTCATACCCCTACTCTAAGTCATCACCCTTCTGCTCCCTCTTTCAATGAACAAGCAAAGGGGTTTAGTGCACTGTTGACATCAGTAAGGAGCATGGAGGTGCTAAGTAAAGATGGATGGTGGAAACAGGTGATGACACAACACACACATCCAGAAACTTTCCAGTACACTGGATGTGGCAAGCAGTGCAAAGTGATGTGACAATATGTATTACTCTTGCTTACTGCTGATCTAAGCCTTTCTTATTGTTTTCTTTATTGTTTTGTCATTGACCAGGTCTAGGACCAGGTCTGAGTTATTAGTCAGTATATAAGTGTTTAAGATATGAGATGTACAGGCAGTTTTTGCCTCTGTCCTTTAATAGAGTATAGTTGTGCCTGTTCATTTGACTTGTGTAATTATTTCATGAAGATTCTATTTCTATTCTCCATGTGACTTAACGTTACATATTTTTGAACACCTATTCTACTACTCTTACCATCTCTCACATCTATCTCTTTCAGTGATTCTTTAAGGATTAGCCTCCCTACAACATATTACTGTAAGCCTTTGTTTTGATTTCTGTGTTTCATATAAGTGAGTACTCAACTTTTAGTATGTTGTATGATCAGCACCTCATAAAAACATATGCCAAAATCCATAGCACATTGGAGCAAGGATGAGCTATCTTAGGGGCAGATTTATCTGAACCTGAGGGGCTAAATCAAGCTGCTAGTGAGGCAGTTGATCAGACCACCATGGCAGGTCCCTTAGGACAGCCAGGTGATGGAGAGGGTATTCACTAGGGCAATAAGCATAATAGACAAGACCCTGCTAGACAGCATGGTATCATGACCAGTGAAGATATGTTGGGCATAGGGTTGAGTCAGGACTTGCTAGGGATCCAGTAGTACTTGACACCCAAGGGAAAGGTGACTGAAGTACAGCCACATAAGTCCAATAATGGCAGTGATAAGGATGGCTTCTAAAAGTCTAAAGTGACCTCACAACCTGGTTCACCAAAGACTGTCTCAGGGATTAAGGATGGGAGCAGGTACTTTCCAAAATCCTTTGGAGACCCATATGAAGATAGGGAGGGCAACAGTGACAGGTTAGGAATTTCTCAACCCAGTAACACTGGTCAGGAGGAGCCATTGCTAGGTATATCTACTATAAAGTACAATGTAGAAGATGAACTGCCACCAAATATAACTGTGTGGAGGCAAGTCCCTCATCAAGTTCCTCCTGCAGAGACAGATGAGCAGAAGTGGCATGAAGAAGTCTTAGCACTCAGAATTGAGAATGCTAAAATTCAGGCAGAAGCCAATACTTACCAAATGTCATATGCTCAAGTCATGAAGTCACTCTCAGCCAAATGCCCAGTGGTTCATGAACTCCAGCCAAAGGCCAAGGATAGCATGAGTGTCACTGATGACCTAGAAAAGGGTAGAGCAGAGAAGGGAAAGTCAAAGAAAGACATCCTACAGCCTAGGGGAACATCTCAACAACTCTTTGCCAGAGCATCATCAACCCTACCTACCTTGAGCCTCCTGAAGAGAGCAATGCAAGAAGACCCTGACAGGGACCCCAGCTCATCATCTGACTCTGATTTTGATAATAATGAGGCTGGCAATGGAGATGGCAATGGTGGCCATCATTGCAAAGGCAGAAAGCCAGACTCAGATGAGGATTCAGGTCCAGAGGTGTTCAATGAGGAACCTGAGTCTGACCATCCAAGTGACTCAGATGGTACATGCCAATAGAAGCATGAATGGCTAAGATGACTAAAATGAGATACCAGCTGAATTTTCAGAAAGAAGACCCACTGTTTAAATATAATGGTGAGGTTCAAGCATGATCTTGGGTCAAATGTGGTTAGTTATCTGATAGGCAAGGAATCTTGTTGACTGGAAAGTATCTTGGTGGATGTACTTATCACTTTTATGAGTACAACATCCTTGACTTGAAAAAGAGCTATAAATCTCTTACCAAATATTTTGAGGCAATGTTCAACTACATCTTCCCTACTGATTTCCATATGCAACAATAAGACAAATTTGATGCATGTGAACAGTAGGACTTTTTGGTTCTGGACTTCTTGTAATGATTGCATGAGATTGCCAACATCATAGGTGACCTGGAAGAAAAAGACATTGTGTTAGCTTTCTGGCACTAGTGCAGACTGTACCTTCAATTTGAGATGTCCTACAAGGGTATTGACCCTTGCAGTATATCTCTTATTGCGTTGGAATTGGCAGCCTTGAGACATGAATGTGCTCACAAGATCATTGATGAGGAGAGTAAAAAGCCTAAGAAATCTATCTCAAGGGCTAGAAGCTTCACCCTAGAAACCTGATGAGAATCCACAGAGCAACAGCCTTCCTTCCAAACCCAATTCTGACAAGGGCACTGAGAAACCCAAGCAGTCACAGAAAGTGGGGTCTTCTCAGACTCAGGGAAATAGCTTGAAGAAGCAAAAGGACTCTGAATGGACTAAGTGCCTTTGAGCTGAGGCCATTGCTATGGATGTGAATCAAAAGACCATCTGTTTAAGGATTGCCCAGAACACATGTCCAAGAAGCTGCCAATTAGCTTAAGGTCAATAGGGATGAGTATTCTGACTAATCCAAAGCTTGCTGCTTTAGGTGAGGGTTTGCAAATAGGTCTATTCACAGCTTGGATCATTGCTGTCAGTAACAATAATGAGGATACCCTAGTGGGCAGTATCAGTGATGATAAACTCAGGCAGCAGCTGAGAACCTCACTACTCAAGGACTTGAAGGCTGTTATACCATTAGAATTGGACTACCTAGGTAATAGTGCACTTTCCTCACCATTTGCTAAGAATAGGTTCTCAGTGAATAACCAGGGGTGTGTCATTGAGGGTGGTTGTGGTCTTGGGAATGTCTTGCTTTACAATCAGCACAACTGTGATGAGCACAAGCTCAGTTATGATGATTTGGCCAACCCAGAGTTCAACATAGTAAAATAGCTTGTAGACTGCAAACTTGAGTGGTTCAATAAGCTAGTATGGGCCTCATGAGATATGAGCTGGAGCAGACCCTGGCTAGAGGAGGTCATTGCAAGGATAAGGTATGAAAGCAATGAAACATGTATCCTGTGGAGTAGCAAGATTAACATTACTACCAAGAGTGAATATCATGAACCAGATTCCTCTCAAATCAAAAGGACTACCTCAAGCAACCTGATAATCTGCTCCTGCAACCTTTGGTTATAGTAATTAAGATAGCTAGTCAGGCCTGTTGTGCACTGATTGACACTGGCTCACTTGGAGATTTTGTGTTGATAACCCTAGTAAATCAGTTAAAGTTGAAAGTCGATTAGCTTAAGATGCCACTCATTCTATAGCTAGCAATTGCAGGCTCTCAGAGTAAAATCAAGTACTCAGTTGACACTGATTTTGAGTACCAGGATGTGCAGGAAAAATACACATTCTATGTTGCCAACCTGAATAGCTATGATATGATTCTAGGCCTGCCATTCTTGGTACAGCACAGTGTTATGATTGGATTTAACCCCTCACAGATGACAATTCAGAGTGACAAGGCATTGTCTCTCCAGTGTGATCAGTCTTTCACATTGTCTGCAAGTATAATGGGATTGAGTAAGGAAGAGGTCAAGGGCTACTAGAAGGAGCTCACCTCCTATGTGAAGGATATTTACAAGGAGGCAATAGAAACCCCCCTGCGACTCCTATGAGCCATTAATCATATCATCTTATTGATTGACAAGTTGAAGGTGTATGCCTGGAGACCATCAAAATATCCAGAAGCCTTGAAACTGCTCTGGAGGGTGAAACATGAAGATTACTTGCATACTGGTCATTGGGAGTTTCAGAGCAGGACAAATTCAGTACCTATGATCATGCTCTGTAAGCCTATGAAAGATGGCACTGTGAGGATTTGGACAGTACTCGACACTTGGCAGTGTGATAAGAATATCCAGAAGTTGGCATTGCCACTTCCAGATATAGACACAATCTTGTGTAACATAGTTTCCCATAAGTTTAGGTCATTGCTTGATGGCAAGAATGCCTATGAGCAAATCAGGGTCCAGCCAGAGGATGTACCAAAGACATTGTTCACAACACCTGACAGAACTATGGTTAGCCATATTATGTAGATTGGGGATTGTAGTGCTAGAGCTACTTATCAGTCACTCATAGACCATATTTTCATATCCTATATTGGAGTCTTCATGGACGTATACCTGGACAACATCATAGTCTACTCAGACACACCAGAAGATCATGTCAAGCATATTAAGATCATGATTGACATACTCTATGAGAACAAGTTCTACCTAAGTAAACATAAGCTGTAGTTCTTCATGGACAAGCTGCACATACTTGGGTATGTAATTGATAAGCAAGGCATCAGGATGGACCCTGCTAAGGTTGAACAAATTGCCAGCTGGAAATCCATATGAACAAGTTCCTATTATTATCATTCATTGGGGCTATTGGTTATCTTGCAAGTGGATGTGAGTGGATCTGTATTCCAATGGCACTGCTCTTGAAGCAGACATCAGTAGGATCCATATGGAAATGGACACTGACTGAGCAGCAGGCCTTTAACAAAGTCAAGAGTCTAGTCTAGAAATAGTAAGACCTTCATTGGATAGCACTCAATTACAGCCCAGGAGCAGAGTCAATCAATCTGACTTGTGATGTGAGTTTGACAGGAGGGAGCAGTGTTTTATCTCAAGGGAATGATTGCACAAATGCAAAGATTATCATATTCTAGTCTAGAAAATTTAACACTGCCTAACAAAATTATCTTGTGTACAAGCTTGAACTACTAGCCATAGTAGAGGCTCTGAAATGATTCAGGCACTTACTACATGGCCTAAAGTTCAGGATCTATACTGACCACAAAGGACTTGAGTGGTTGGTGACTCAGCGAAAGTTATCATCTTGACAGGCATGATGGCTTGAGGCCATAAGCAAATTTGACTTTGATATCATCCATATCCCTGGTAAAACAAATATAGTAGCTGATGTGCTATTGTGAATCTACAGCAATGAACCTAAAGGGACAGTCAGAGTAGCCAGCAAATATATGGAGGTTGAAGAAGAAAATGCACCTCTAAAAGTCCTCCTGAGCCTAGTGATCTTGCTATTATACACTGGAAATGTGATTCTCTTGAAAATATCAATGTGGAGCTTGTCATCAGCTCAGGATGCCTTTCTAAATACCAAATGAGTGGTCCTAAAGCTACCAGAGTATACAAAACTACTGGAGGGTGTGTTAGGTGAGTCCACTGTCAATGAGGCACTGAATGACAGCCTCAATGATGTACCTCCTAAAAACTCAATGACTGAAAACTCACCGCCCAAGGTGTTGGATGAAGATCCAATCTCATTACCAGAGTTAATAGCACTTGGAGATCCTAGTGTGGACATACACAGGAGTATCAAAGACCAGTATGTGGAGGACTAGTTCTTTGAGCTAGTACTTAAGGATCTAGCTGCCTACAAGAACTTCAATGTTAGTAATGGACTCGTATTCTTGAAGACAGCAGGAAAATGCATTCTATGCATCCCTGACATAATGGTGGGCAAATGATGAGCATGTGAGATGATTATCACTCATACTCACTCCCTACTTGCCTACTTGGGGCCCTCGAAAATGATGACATACCTTTGTGATAATGTCTGGTGGAAGGGAATAGTCCTTAATATGCAGGCTTTCTGTGATTTGTGCAGTACCTGTAAAACATTGAAACCAAATAATCAAGTTGCATATGAAAAGTTGGCAATACTAGATGTATCTATGCAACCATAGGAAATCATTGGTATTGACTTCATAGGACCACTACCAGAGTCCAAGAATCTAAACAGGAAGTTTGATATGTTGATAGTCATCATCAACCATTTAACTTCTATAGTGCACCTAGTACCTATGAAGCAGACTTATTGTGCTAAAGACATCATAGAAATCATATTTGGCAGGGTGTACAAACATCACAGAATGCCCTTGCATATCATCAGTGATAGAGACTCCTTATTCATGAGCACATTCTAGCAAACTCTTAACAAGCTAACTGGGATCAAGCTTCAGATGTCTTCAGCTTTCCACTTCCAAACTGATGGAGCAACTGAATGGGCAAACCAAATGATTATCCAGATGCTCCGCCAGTACATAGCTCCTCATCAGCATGATTGGGTATCAAAATTCCTGGCTATTGAGTTCACAATTAATAGTGCTCATTTAGACTCAATGGGATATGTGCCATTCATGCTGAATTATGGTTGTATGCCTAGGTCAATGATATTCAAGATGGATGTTGAATACCCAGGAGTGCAAGCATTTGTACAGAAAATGAAGGATACTGTGATGTCAGCTCATGATGCTATAATAAATGCTAGAGTCAAGTAAACTCACATAGCCAATCACAAGCATCATGAAGTTCCTTTCATGAAAGGTGACCTCATGTATCTGTTAACCAGGAACCTCAGCATTCCAAAGGGTTGAGCCTAAAAACTCATTCTGAAGTTTATTAGCCCTTATGCTATTCTTGAGGACTACAAGAATAACACTTTCTTGTTAGACATACCTTCTGAGCTAAAACAGCAGGGAATCTATCCTGCATTCTATGCAGACCTTCTTTGCATTCATATTCTAAATGATGATCATCAATTCCTAGGTGGACAGCTGCAGCAAGTTATTGGTCTCAGAAAAGTCAAGGAGTAGTCCATTGAGAAGATTGGCTCATACTATGGCAAAGGAAAAGATGTCTTGTTCAAGTTAGTTTACAAGACTGGAGAGTATATCTGTTGCCATACCATGAAGTCTCTACTCTTGAGGCCATGACATATTATCTTGAGCTGCAGGGAGCACAGTCAATTTCAGATCTATGAAAGTAAATAGCAGTGGAAAAAGATTTACCTATCATGGGGATGAGCTTTGGCCTTGGAGGGCAAGACAATAGTGCTCAGACCTCCTGTTCAATGGTTAAAAGGAGAGACTCTTGACCCAATAGTTCCAACCATTGTTTCATCTGTCAACCCAAATCAACTCAGCGCTCTTCTTTAGTATTCATGCCATTTAACCCTTCTAACAATAGTGGCTTCTCTGATATGGATGTAGAGACATTCCATCAGACTACAGCTACTATCAAGTATGGTGAGTTTGACTACAAGAAACATATGTTGCTGAAAGGCTATCTCAAGTTTTGTATCACTCATTAATATGACTACCACCCTCTGCCAATCCCTCAAGGAATGGCCATCCAAGTGATTACAGATGCTGAGGGAAGGACTCATAAGGTCCTGGAGCTGGCTCAGTATAAAGCTGATAGAGAGAATGCCACTGGTATGGGAGCTTACCAATAATATTTTTTTTAAAATCATAGTTTATTGCACTAGACTAGCTAATACAAATGGGCACATGGTAGCAGTCCCAAGAACGAAATGAGAGAGAAAAACAGAGAGAGACAGAGAAAATGAGGTAGGTATGAGAGATGATGGAAGAGGTGACTATGAGAGATGACTATGAGATATAAGAGAGAATAAGAGAGGACAAATGAACTAACTTAATCAGTTGCTTTAAGAGGGGAAGAAGAGGGAAGAAAAAAAAAGGGGGGGGAGGGAGAAGTAGAAACCCTTTTAGTGGACATCTGGAACACCATGGATAGCAAGGTGCTCTCTCCTAGTAAGGCAGTAGGTAGCATATTCCTCCTGCATGATAGGTCTCTGGATCTGGTCAGTGAACAAGAACACTGTTGGGTTGCGGTCAAGGAAATTAATTAACCAGTAGAAGCTGTCCCAGACCCCTACTGGATCTTACTAATAGTATTATGCTAACTATGGTACTCCAAACTATGGAAGTTGCCCAAGTGTACTAGCTGTACCTAGGTTTGGTTCTAGTACCTCATCCTTTGATCCATTGTCTGCAGCACTCTCTCCATTGATTAACATAGCCCACAGTATGACTGATCACTACTGTATTGAGATGCTTAGCACTCTCAACCCTTGTTTATGAGTTCTAACCTTCAAGAGGTTTTACCCTCCCTAACATCCTTGTAGAACCAGGTATGGAGGAACTGATAACTTCCAAGGTTGGAAGCCACCTTACATATTCAGGAACAGAGGTGGTCTGACTCAAGGTGGACATGGTAAAGGAGTTCTGACTTGTAAGGGATATAGAAGACATGGTAGAGATGGTCTGACTGCCAAAGCTAGACACAAGGGCTAATTCCATAACAAGACTTTGGATAATAGGCCCCACAATAAATTTCTGAAGGAGGAAAACATGGAGGCTAGTGGTTCTGGCATCAGTCACAATAACAGTGATGACAAGGCAAGTCTAGTTACTGTTCCAGAGGTGCCATCCTCTACTGAGTCCAGCAATGTCAGCTTTTCAGCATTGTCAGATACTGGCTCTTTCATTTCTGTGAGCCCTAGCCTGAACACCAGAGGTTTTGTCAGCAAGGATGTCAATGTCCAAATCGCTGATCTTGTCAAAAACACTCACCTTTCCAGTAGAGTCTAACTGATGACCCCTAGTGAAAAGTCTCACAGCAGTTTTTTGAATTGTTTGCAGAACTTCTGACATGCAAGAACCTTTGATGGGGTTCAAGTTCTGTATATGTTTGTCAACCTAATTTATGACTCTTTCTGAGATAAACTTGGTTGTTGAGAATATAGGACCTGGCAAAACTGCATACTTCTGAAGAAAACATAAATATGTCATATTGGCATGGAAGCTAGGGAAACTGGATCCTCTCAGATTTGCTCAGAATCAATCAGATTGATATTAACACATGTATTTGTAACATAATGACAGTAGCTGTGCTGATCTGATAATTCCAAGCCTTTTCTAATCATGGAGCTCCTATGGGCTGGTTCCTTTGCTTCGTTGCATAACTGTCTAAGGAAATCTGAAAATTTCTGATTTTTGTCAGCTCATCTAAGCTTTTATGAGTTGCAAAGAGGCAAACGTACAAATTGTGCATGAATCCTGCTGTTCTCTGGCCCAGCCTTAGATAAGCTGAGATACTGGATTCTCTAAGCAACCTACTTATGAAAAGACAATGCCTGCAACTTCCTGAGGTAGGAATAAGACCAGAATGTTAGGGCTATAGCTGGTTAGAACATAATGATGTACCTCAGCCAGTGATTAAGCCATATTTTTCTTGGTTTTCCAGGTCTAGTAGTGTGCATATATCAATCCAAGAATGGCAACAACAGTGAAGCATTGAAGGAGAAAAGTGACTCACAGTTTTTGGCTTCAATGGGACAACCTTTTCCTTTGCTTCTTGTGATTTAACAAACCAATACTAGGGAGAGTAAGTATGAGTTTATGATGCAAATTAGCCCAAGGTCACTCACCCATTTTTTAACATCACCAAGTCTATTCCAATACTTCATGAAATCTGCCATTTTCCTACCACCTGTTGTTTCCTTCCAAGCTAGACCACACAAGTGCCTATTGTGTGTTAAGGAGGCAGACTCCGGACAGGGGCGGACCACGAGCGGACAGGAGCGGATGAGTTGCGGACCCGGGTAGATGAGGCCTTGGCTTCAACTTATGTGTTGCGCC
>JAEUWL010000426.1:0-11645 GCA_018524415.1 Podaxis rugospora | reverse complement strand
CCATTTGCCTAGATACACTCTTGTAGTAGATCGATGATGGCAATAGACTAGGATTTTTTAAAAAAAAAAAAAAAAAAAAGAACTTCCCAGAGGTCCCCAGAGGGAACCTCCCAGAATTGAACTTTCCTCCCAGGCTGTGACAGCCATGGGGAAAGAAGATGGATCACTACAAGGGCATGACTCTGCTCCGAGGTGGGAGATGGGTTGACCGCTCGCCTAGCCGAGGCCAGCGAGTCGGTCCAAACCAAGATAGTGTTGACACCCCCAAGCTGAACAGCCTTGGAGAGTGCCAATCGAATGGCGAAGAGTTCTGCATCAGGTGCAGTAACATTGGATTCGGTTTCATTCATGTTGTTCAGGGCACCTGTACTTTTTCTTTTCTTTTTCATCTTTTTCTTTTACATTGGGACTGCTACCATGCACCCATTTGCCTAGATACACTCTTGTAGTAGATCGATGATGGCAATAGACTAGGATTTTTTAAAAAAAAAAAAAAAAAAAAGAACTTCCCAGAGGTCCCCAGAGGGAACCTCCCAGAATTGAACTTTCCTCCCAGGCTGTGACAGCCATGGGGAAAGAAGATGGATCACTACAAGGGCATGACTCTGCTCCGAGGTGGGAGATGGGTTGACCGCTCGCCTAGCCGAGGCCAGCGAGTCGGTCCAAACCAAGATAGTGTTGACACCCCCAAGCTGAACAGCCTTGGAGAGTGCCAATCGAATGGCGAAGAGTTCTGCATCAGGTGCAGTAACATTGGATTCGGTTTCATTCATGTTGTTCAGGGCACCTGTACTTTTTCTTTTCTTTTTCATCTTTTTCTTTTACATTGGGACTGCTACCATGCACCCATTTGCCTAGATACACTCTTGTAGTAGATCGATGATGGCAATAGACTAGGATTTTTTAAAAAAAAAAAAAAAAAAAAGAACTTCCCAGAGGTCCCCAGAGGGAACCTCCCAGAATTGAACTTTCCTCCCAGGCTGTGACAGCCATGGGGAAAGAAGATGGATCACTACAAGGGCATGACTCTGCTCCGAGGTGGGAGATGGGTTGACCGCTCGCCTAGCCGAGGCCAGCGAGTCGGTCCAAACCAAGATAGTGTTGACACCCCCAAGCTGAACAGCCTTGGAGAGTGCCAATCGAATGGCGAAGAGTTCTGCATCAGGTGCAGTAACATTGGATTCGGTTTCATTCATGTTGTTCAGGGCACCTGTACTTTTTCTTTTCTTTTTCATCTTTTTCTTTTACATTGGGACTGCTACCATGCACCCATTTGCCTAGATACACTCTTGTAGTAGATCGATGATGGCAATAGACTAGGATTTTTTAAAAAAAAAAAAAAAAAAAAGAACTTCCCAGAGGTCCCCAGAGGGAACCTCCCAGAATTGAACTTTCCTCCCAGGCTGTGACAGCCATGGGGAAAGAAGATGGATCACTACAAGGGCATGACTCTGCTCCGAGGTGGGAGATGGGTTGACCGCTCGCCTAGCCGAGGCCAGCGAGTCGGTCCAAACCAAGATAGTGTTGACACCCCCAAGCTGAACAGCCTTGGAGAGTGCCAATCGAATGGCGAAGAGTTCTGCATCAGGTGCAGTAACATTGGATTCGGTTTCATTCATGTTGTTCAGGGCACCTGTACTTTTTCTTTTCTTTTTCATCTTTTTCTTTTACATTGGGACTGCTACCATGCACCCATTTGCCTAGATACACTCTTGTAGTAGATCGATGATGGCAATAGACTAGGATTTTTTAAAAAAAAAAAAAAAAAAAAGAACTTCCCAGAGGTCCCCAGAGGGAACCTCCCAGAATTGAACTTTCCTCCCAGGCTGTGACAGCCATGGGGAAAGAAGATGGATCACTACAAGGGCATGACTCTGCTCCGAGGTGGGAGATGGGTTGACCGCTCGCCTAGCCGAGGCCAGCGAGTCGGTCCAAACCAAGATAGTGTTGACACCCCCAAGCTGAACAGCCTTGGAGAGTGCCAATCGAATGGCGAAGAGTTCTGCATCAGGTGCAGTAACATTGGATTCGGTTTCATTCATGTTGTTCAGGGCACCTGTACTTTTTCTTTTCTTTTTCATCTTTTTCTTTTACATTGGGACTGCTACCATGCACCCATTTGCCTAGATACACTCTTGTAGTAGATCGATGATGGCAATAGACTAGGATTTTTTAAAAAAAAAAAAAAAAAAAAGAACTTCCCAGAGGTCCCCAGAGGGAACCTCCCAGAATTGAACTTTCCTCCCAGGCTGTGACAGCCATGGGGAAAGAAGATGGATCACTACAAGGGCATGACTCTGCTCCGAGGTGGGAGATGGGTTGACCGCTCGCCTAGCCGAGGCCAGCGAGTCGGTCCAAACCAAGATAGTGTTGACACCCCCAAGCTGAACAGCCTTGGAGAGTGCCAATCGAATGGCGAAGAGTTCTGCATCAGGTGCAGTAACATTGGATTCGGTTTCATTCATGTTGTTCAGGGCACCTGTACTTTTTCTTTTCTTTTTCATCTTTTTCTTTTACATTGGGACTGCTACCATGCACCCATTTGCCTAGATACACTCTTGTAGTAGATCGATGATGGCAATAGACTAGGATTTTTTAAAAAAAAAAAAAAAAAAAAGAACTTCCCAGAGGTCCCCAGAGGGAACCTCCCAGAATTGAACTTTCCTCCCAGGCTGTGACAGCCATGGGGAAAGAAGATGGATCACTACAAGGGCATGACTCTGCTCCGAGGTGGGAGATGGGTTGACCGCTCGCCTAGCCGAGGCCAGCGAGTCGGTCCAAACCAAGATAGTGTTGACACCCCCAAGCTGAACAGCCTTGGAGAGTGCCAATCGAATGGCGAAGAGTTCTGCATCAGGTGCAGTAACATTGGATTCGGTTTCATTCATGTTGTTCAGGGCACCTGTACTTTTTCTTTTCTTTTTCATCTTTTTCTTTTACATTGGGACTGCTACCATGCACCCATTTGCCTAGATACACTCTTGTAGTAGATCGATGATGGCAATAGACTAGGATTTTTTAAAAAAAAAAAAAAAAAAAAGAACTTCCCAGAGGTCCCCAGAGGGAACCTCCCAGAATTGAACTTTCCTCCCAGGCTGTGACAGCCATGGGGAAAGAAGATGGATCACTACAAGGGCATGACTCTGCTCCGAGGTGGGAGATGGGTTGACCGCTCGCCTAGCCGAGGCCAGCGAGTCGGTCCAAACCAAGATAGTGTTGACACCCCCAAGCTGAACAGCCTTGGAGAGTGCCAATCGAATGGCGAAGAGTTCTGCATCAGGTGCAGTAACATTGGATTCGGTTTCATTCATGTTGTTCAGGGCACCTGTACTTTTTCTTTTCTTTTTCATCTTTTTCTTTTACATTGGGACTGCTACCATGCACCCATTTGCCTAGATACACTCTTGTAGTAGATCGATGATGGCAATAGACTAGGATTTTTTAAAAAAAAAAAAAAAAAAAAGAACTTCCCAGAGGTCCCCAGAGGGAACCTCCCAGAATTGAACTTTCCTCCCAGGCTGTGACAGCCATGGGGAAAGAAGATGGATCACTACAAGGGCATGACTCTGCTCCGAGGTGGGAGATGGGTTGACCGCTCGCCTAGCCGAGGCCAGCGAGTCGGTCCAAACCAAGATAGTGTTGACACCCCCAAGCTGAACAGCCTTGGAGAGTGCCAATCGAATGGCGAAGAGTTCTGCATCAGGTGCAGTAACATTGGATTCGGTTTCATTCATGTTGTTCAGGGCACCTGTACTTTTTCTTTTCTTTTTCATCTTTTTCTTTTACATTGGGACTGCTACCATGCACCCATTTGCCTAGATACACTCTTGTAGTAGATCGATGATGGCAATAGACTAGGATTTTTTAAAAAAAAAAAAAAAAAAAAGAACTTCCCAGAGGTCCCCAGAGGGAACCTCCCAGAATTGAACTTTCCTCCCAGGCTGTGACAGCCATGGGGAAAGAAGATGGATCACTACAAGGGCATGACTCTGCTCCGAGGTGGGAGATGGGTTGACCGCTCGCCTAGCCGAGGCCAGCGAGTCGGTCCAAACCAAGATAGTGTTGACACCCCCAAGCTGAACAGCCTTGGAGAGTGCCAATCGAATGGCGAAGAGTTCTGCATCAGGTGCAGTAACATTGGATTCGGTTTCATTCATGTTGTTCAGGGCACCTGTACTTTTTCTTTTCTTTTTCATCTTTTTCTTTTACATTGGGACTGCTACCATGCACCCATTTGCCTAGATACACTCTTGTAGTAGATCGATGATGGCAATAGACTAGGATTTTTTAAAAAAAAAAAAAAAAAAAAGAACTTCCCAGAGGTCCCCAGAGGGAACCTCCCAGAATTGAACTTTCCTCCCAGGCTGTGACAGCCATGGGGAAAGAAGATGGATCACTACAAGGGCATGACTCTGCTCCGAGGTGGGAGATGGGTTGACCGCTCGCCTAGCCGAGGCCAGCGAGTCGGTCCAAACCAAGATAGTGTTGACACCCCCAAGCTGAACAGCCTTGGAGAGTGCCAATCGAATGGCGAAGAGTTCTGCATCAGGTGCAGTAACATTGGATTCGGTTTCATTCATGTTGTTCAGGGCACCTGTACTTTTTCTTTTCTTTTTCATCTTTTTCTTTTACATTGGGACTGCTACCATGCACCCATTTGCCTAGATACACTCTTGTAGTAGATCGATGATGGCAATAGACTAGGATTTTTTAAAAAAAAAAAAAAAAAAAAGAACTTCCCAGAGGTCCCCAGAGGGAACCTCCCAGAATTGAACTTTCCTCCCAGGCTGTGACAGCCATGGGGAAAGAAGATGGATCACTACAAGGGCATGACTCTGCTCCGAGGTGGGAGATGGGTTGACCGCTCGCCTAGCCGAGGCCAGCGAGTCGGTCCAAACCAAGATAGTGTTGACACCCCCAAGCTGAACAGCCTTGGAGAGTGCCAATCGAATGGCGAAGAGTTCTGCATCAGGTGCAGTAACATTGGATTCGGTTTCATTCATGTTGTTCAGGGCACCTGTACTTTTTCTTTTCTTTTTCATCTTTTTCTTTTACATTGGGACTGCTACCATGCACCCATTTGCCTAGATACACTCTTGTAGTAGATCGATGATGGCAATAGACTAGGATTTTTTAAAAAAAAAAAAAAAAAAAAGAACTTCCCAGAGGTCCCCAGAGGGAACCTCCCAGAATTGAACTTTCCTCCCAGGCTGTGACAGCCATGGGGAAAGAAGATGGATCACTACAAGGGCATGACTCTGCTCCGAGGTGGGAGATGGGTTGACCGCTCGCCTAGCCGAGGCCAGCGAGTCGGTCCAAACCAAGATAGTGTTGACACCCCCAAGCTGAACAGCCTTGGAGAGTGCCAATCGAATGGCGAAGAGTTCTGCATCAGGTGCAGTAACATTGGATTCGGTTTCATTCATGTTGTTCAGGGCACCTGTACTTTTTCTTTTCTTTTTCATCTTTTTCTTTTACATTGGGACTGCTACCATGCACCCATTTGCCTAGATACACTCTTGTAGTAGATCGATGATGGCAATAGACTAGGATTTTTTAAAAAAAAAAAAAAAAAAAAGAACTTCCCAGAGGTCCCCAGAGGGAACCTCCCAGAATTGAACTTTCCTCCCAGGCTGTGACAGCCATGGGGAAAGAAGATGGATCACTACAAGGGCATGACTCTGCTCCGAGGTGGGAGATGGGTTGACCGCTCGCCTAGCCGAGGCCAGCGAGTCGGTCCAAACCAAGATAGTGTTGACACCCCCAAGCTGAACAGCCTTGGAGAGTGCCAATCGAATGGCGAAGAGTTCTGCATCAGGTGCAGTAACATTGGATTCGGTTTCATTCATGTTGTTCAGGGCACCTGTACTTTTTCTTTTCTTTTTCATCTTTTTCTTTTACATTGGGACTGCTACCATGCACCCATTTGCCTAGATACACTCTTGTAGTAGATCGATGACAGCAATAGACTAGGATTTTAAAAAAAAAAAAAAAAAAAAAGAACCATGATATGCTCATGGCAATTTTGGCAAAGCAGGGGTTCTCACCCAATTTGGGAAGGTTCTTTGCTTCGTATCTCATGGGGCATGCCACCTCTTACCTATGGGGGCAATTCTCCTCGGATCCCATGGGTGCTGATGTTGGTGTGGGGCAGAGTTTTGCCTTGTCCCTGGTACTGTTGGCCTTGTACTTGGCTCCCCTGATGAAGCTTTTTGACAGGGAAGCTACTCCTCTCCAAGTCACACTCCTCTCTTATGTGGACAATGGCATCCTGATCGCCCAGGCAAAAGCCTGGGATGATAACCTGCGGGCCCTGAGAAGGGCCTATGCGATTATATTTCAGCTCTTTGTGGCCTTTGCTCTGGTCTTGGAGCACTCCAAATCAGAGCTGTTCCACTTCTCCCAGAAACCGGGAGATGAAAACCCTCCGATTGATCTGGGCTTTGCCCCCTTCACCGGTGATACTCTACTGCGGCCCAAGACCTATTGGAGGTATCTTGGGTTTTACTTTGATCGGCGCCTCTCTTTCAAAGAGTATGTCCGGTTTTACTCCACCAAGTCTTTGTCAACTGTTCAGGCAATGGGGATGTTGGGTAATTCGTCTAGGGGTCTGACTTCAGATCAGAAGTGTACCCTGTACAGATCCTGTGTGATGCCCATAGCCACTTATGGGTTCCACTTGTGGTATTACCCTGGAGTGCGGAACAAGATGCTCCTGAGGTCCCTCTCCACAATGCAGCATAAGGCTGCACTGTGGATAACTGGCGCATTCCAGACGTCACCTTCGGGGGGTAGGGAGGCTCTGGCTGGTCTCATCTCCATTCATTTGCATCTTAGGAAGTTGGCCGAGAGGGCCTGCTTCCAGCTCCACTCTCTCTCGCCCAACCATGCACTTTGTACATTGATGGGGGGGGATTACTCTATGGGAGTGTCTCCACACCCCAGATCAATTGCCCTCATGTCAGATAGACAGCGTGAGAAGGCAGGTGGTCCACTCGTTGTGTCTGATTCCAGACTAGATGAGATTAGTGAGTAGTTTGAGCCTGATGCTGAGGAGGCAAGGCCTGGCTTCTGCCTGCTCGATCGGTTCTTTGACCAGATTGAGTTCCATGCTGCCCTCCGAGATGTTGAAGATTGGGTAAGGTATCTACAGCAGATGGACGGCATCCTTTGAAGGGCGGAACAGTCCCCTGACACAGCCTATTATGGTACTGACGCCAGTCGACCCACACATGGGTTTTACCAGGCAGTTTCGGCTGCCCTAGTGTATTACCATGGGAACCTGGTCAACTCGACCAGGAGGGCGGTAGGTGATGTTACTGCACCTGATGCGGAACTCTTTGCCATTTGATTGGCACTCTTCAAGGCTGTCCACCTTGGGGGTGTCGATACTATCTTGGTCTGGACCAACTCGCTGGCCTCGGCTAGGTGGGCGGTTGACCCATCTCCTACCTCAGGTCAGAGTCATGCCCTTGCGGTGATTCGTCTTCTTTCCCCATGGCTGTCACAGCCTGGGAGGAAAGTTCAATTCTGGGAGGTTCCTTCTGGGGACCCCTGGGAAGTTCATGGAGCAGCACATGAGCATGCTATGTCTCTCCCCCCTGTGGCCATTGGCACACAGGTAGTAAGATCTCTGAATCAGCAGCTGAGAAGTACGGTTCAGTCCTATCTCAATGCTTGGAGAGCTGTTTTCCAAGTACCAAAGTATAGAGGGAATCAATTCCTTCAGGTTTTGGACCCGGGCTCTAAGAAGCCGATCCAGCCCAGATATCACTCTGGTGGTGCCTGGCTCTCAATTCTCAGAGGGGCACTGCCTTCCTTGATGGTGCACTTCACAAGGTGTGTTCTTGGGCATGCCCCTATCAGGTCCTACAAGGTCCGGTTCTTCCCACAGGGGGATCCCTCCTGTCCATGCGGCTCAGCCATGGTTGAGATGTGTGATCACATCTTGCAGCGGTGTGGCCACTTCGAGAATCACATCAAGGGGCCCATTTATCTGGGCGACTTGATCGACTTCCTGAAGAAGAATGCCTTGGCGTTTGCCTTCAGGGCCGACCCCTCAGGTGTCGGATAACTGCCAAACCTGGTCCGGTTATGGACCATGGGCCTAGCCCTTGAGTCCTCTATGGCGAAGTAATGCCTATCCTACTGCCACCCTTGGTGACTGCCAGCTCTTGCTAGTAGCAGTTAACTGGGAAGTGACCCATTGTTCTGGTTGTGGGTCCCCTTGGGGATTGGCTTCCGGGGGCCTTGGGGGGTGGACGGGGGGACTGGACTGGGAAGTAGCTCATCTGGCAGCGCCTCTGCGCTGTCCTCTTCCTGCGCTTGGTAGCCCTCGGGAGGCAAGCGCGCGTCGGCCTGCGGAGAGCCCATCTCTCGCATCATCTTATCATAGAGTAGCTACACTTGTTGTATGTTACAACCGGTCTGCGTCCGAGCACCGGTATATAAATTGTTGAACAAAAAAAAAAAAAAAAAAAAAAAAATATCCCAGCCCATGTCTAGGTTTCTTCACTGCTTGTTCTCCTCCGTCCTCAGGTCCCCTCTTCAGGTTGGTCTCTGCAAGACCTATTACTATCTTCTGGAGCTTATTAATATTGCTAGTGTCACCAGCAATGAGCTGGTTAGTGGCCTCAGCATTTTGGACAATACTAGGCTTTGGAAGCTTGATTTCAAGTGGGAACTGGGTTTTTTTGAGGCAATGGATTTTGTTGGTGATCAGGTCAATGATAGGTAAGGTTCCATCCAATTTATTGTCAAGATTGAGGATATTGGCAATGAACCAATACCCAACAGGTTCCACAAGGCTGTTGACTCGAGCTCAGGTAATCTTCTCCTGTCGAATTACTTCCACAAACTGAAGGCACACTTTTAGTTTATGATGGCGTAGGCCTGGTTGTGTTCATCTACAACCCACAGGGTGTTGAGATCATGGATCCAGAGTTGTTCTGCATTCTCATAAGGTTGTTTTGGGGCTGTGAGTGGTTCACCTAAGAAGCCTGTCACTGTGAACTTCAAATTACCAGGTTTAATGGGTCCTCAAGAGGCCATTTTGATAATGATGAAGTTGTCAATCATATGATGTTGTGTGCTGGGGTAGGCCTCGACCTTGAATGTGACCAAACTAGCATTTTGTCAGCACTGGAGTTGGTGGGGGCATGATTCTGGTATCCCCTACTAGCAAAGGGATATGTGGGTGGTTGTCATTGGTTGCCTCGAGCATGTTAGTGTTCGAGGTGTCCATTGTGTTGACAATGTCAGGTGCATTAGAGGTATTAGCATTGATGAAGAAGGTATCTTGGAGAGAGAATTCATTAATAGGATTCATGGTAAGTGCATAGTTGGGTTTTGGGTGTCCCTTCCTGACTATTTTATAGGTTGCCAAGTCTGTTATTGTGTCAGTCAGGATTGAATTCAATGAAATCTGTGGGTCCTCAGGGGCATTTGTTTCTCCTTCTGGCAACTCATGAACTGATTTAATTCCTAGTGCCTCACAATATTCCTGAATGGCATCGAGGTGTGCAATTTGTGAGTAAGGCATCCAAGATTCATCTCCCGTCTTCCAAAGCACTTTGAATACTGACTTATTACCTTTTCCAGTGTGTCCTAGGACCTTGGCTACAGCCCACTCCCCAGTTCCTTCATTGTCATCGAAAAGCTGTTCGTTGGCTCTTCTGGGGAACAACCAGTTGTCATTAGGGATGTGTATTCGCAGTAGGGATGAATGGAATACATCATGTATTCCTCTTTGGCTCAGTGAAATTGGTAGTTGGATGCAGAATGAATTGTTCCCAAAGTCCTCTGTAATTTGGTAAGGTCCAATAAACTTAGGTGCAAGCTTTTGTGCTAATCCTTTTGGGAAGGATATATTTTTTTGTAGATATGTATATAAAGTCCCCATTTTTGAATAGAGCAGGGTGTCATTGTCGGTTAGCATTGCGAACTTGTTTAGTTCAGCTTACAATGAGTTCATCATGTGCTTGCATGATCATGATCTTCATGCATGGCTTTGACTCCCGGGAACTCATTAGGTTTATTCAAGTCCCAGATCAAGGATCGTGGCATCCAACCTGTGTTCAGGAAGAATGGGGTGAAGCCAGTGCTTTCAGAGCATGTGATGTTAATGGCAAATTCGATGGCTGGGAGTTTTTGCACCCAGTCTATCTGCTTGGGGTTTACACACTGCCGGATCATCTGGGTTATGGTCTGGTTTGCTCTCTCTGTGGCTCCATCCATTTCTGGGTGGTAGGCACTCGACATTCGAAGTTGTGTACCAATGAGTTTATGCAGTTCTTCTCAGAACATGCTTGTAAATAAGGTGTCATGATCACTCACTATGGATTTTGGCAATCCATGGTGTTTATACACTTCTGTGAAGATGAGTTCAGCCACCTCTTTTGCTCAGTAGTGAGTACAACTGGGCACTAAATGTACTATTGATGTTAGTAGATCAATGATAACTGTGATCAAGTCAAATGTCACATCGCAATTTCATGACTCAGGTAGTGGTCCAACGAAGTCTACTCCTATGGATTCCCATGGATGGGAAGGGATTCCTAAGGGATTCAGCAGCCCACATGGCTTCTGGTTGGGTGGTTTGCTTCATTGACATGTAGTGCAGCTTTCGCAGAATGACTGTATGTCACTATGCATGGTTTTCCACCACATTATGGACCAAATATATGAATAAGTTTTCTTGTGTCCTAGGTGTACTAATAATGAATGTACTTCTGAAATAATGATCTCGTGAATGTTTTAATCATTGTGTTTTATGTTCGGAATGCATTGGAGTTCTTCTCCATCAATTTTAATGTATACAAGTTCATCTCATACAATGTAGTTGTTGTACTGTGTTAGATTTTGTATGATAGGCTGAAAATATGGATCTTCTTTGTATTGTCCTTTAATTGCTTCGAGTATATTTATTTTTCTGACATTCTAAAAGGTTTCAATTGTCATTGGCGGCTGTGTGTCTTTGTCATTTTCAGCTTCTGTGTTTGGTGATACTTACTTCATTGATGCCTCATGTGCCTCCTGCATGCTGGCACTTGTCTTAGGCTTCGTTGCAAGTATCCTAATGGTGAGCTTTTGCTCTCCACTCTCCCACCCTCCTGTCCTTTCGTGAGGTCCATGAAAGGTCACTTTGTCTTTCATTCTGGCTGCAAACTCTTCAGAGGTCTCTGGTCTACCTGTTTCTGCAGGTACGATGTTTTTCCTTTTTTGGCCAACAAAGTTCATTGCATATGCAGCGCTCTTGCCCTCCAGTCCAACAAGCACCAGTTTCATAATTTGGGAGTCTTGGTCTGTTGACTCTTCATCATCAACATCAAACTCAGTATATTCAGATGGTGCTTGTACAGTGCCTGGAGCATTGTTGGAATAGAGTTGAGACAAAGCATCACTAAGGATGTTTTCTGTACCAGGTATGTGTTAGATGTGCTCCTATCAGTCCATAGATAATGTTGGGACTTGGTGATTTCAGCCTAGGTTAGTCAGGTATCACACAAGCGCTCCTTGATCTCTTACCACTATGTGGTGAGGATTTTCCCATGCGTTGGGAGGGGGGCATTGCCGACACACAGAGCGTCCAAGGTGACCTGGTAGTGCGGGTCTTCATGTCCAGGCTTTAGGACACCTCTGCACAC
>JAEUWL010000427.1:0-11732 GCA_018524415.1 Podaxis rugospora | reverse complement strand
TGTAGTTCGGCAGTCAGAATATCAACTTAGGACTTTCTCCCTCTGTTCCCTTATCCACTACAGTCCTGTCTCTGTCCGGGACTGTCCTGTCTTTGTCTGACCCCGTCCGCTCCCATCCGACAAGCTTGTAGATTGGCCAAGTGAGGCCACTACGGTTTCCGAGGGGTGCAACACATAAGTTGAAGCCAAGGCCTCATCTACCCGGGTCCGTGAATCGTCCGCTCCTGTCCGCTCACGGTCCACCCCTGTCCAGAGTTTGCCTCCTCAACAGCCACTATGAATATTCCCCAGCCCCAATTTCTGGACCAACCATCTGCTGACCATCCACAAGGAAGCACTAGAGAACCTCTGGACCCTACAGATACTGGTGATGTCAGTATTAATGAACCTAGTGCAGCTGAGGATGATGACCCAGAACCCCAGGAATTATTAGCTACTACCCTTGGTCATCTCTCCTGCACCCTCTGCTCTCTGGAGCACAATAGCTCTGCTATACCAACAAACCCCACACACATTAAGATCTGTGAGCCTGATACATTCAATGGATTGGACCCCCTCAAAATCCATCAATGGGTTTTCTAATACCACCTCTACTTCACCTCAAACTTATACCAATTCCCAGATAATCCCTCCAAAATTTGTTTCACCATCATCTATCTGTCTGGTACTGTGCTTGACTGGTTTCAGACCATCCTCACATCTGGGACCTTGAATGGTTGGACCATGAACTCCTCAACAGCTGGGAAGTCTTTGTCATGGAAATAGAATCCCTCTGGAGAAGCCACTGAGGAGCTAAATATTCTCTGAATGGCCAGCAACCAACCTATCCTCAAGTATGACCTTGAGTTCAACTGTCTGGCTAGTTTAGTTGGCTGGCCAGACTTGGTCCTCTACCATTGCTATTACAAGGGACTTCTGAATCACATACAAGACCTGATTGCTACTTGGGCTGAGGGCAAGCCCAACTTCCTGGATGAAATGAAGAGGGTCACTAGTCTTATTGACCAACATCACTGGGAGCAGCAGCATGAGCATAAATAGCATAGTGAACATTCTATGCAGCACCCAAGAAGTGATCCTAATCCAAGGAAGCCCAGCAATCAGTTCAAAAACAAGCCTAACTCATCCTCTGCAAGACTCCCTTCTAATTCCAGTCAGTCTGGCAATCATCCAAATATGTCTGGAAACACTCTAAAGACTTCTCTAGGCAACAAACTAGGCCTGAACAGCAAGCTCACCCACCAAGAACACCAACAATGCTTTGATAACAACCTCTGCATGTTCTATGGTGAGGCCAACCACCAGGTAAACAACTACCTATACAAGGCATCCAGGTCTGGTCCTCCACTGGGTCCATCCACCTCTAACCAGAAAGCTAAAAGTCATTAGGCCCAAGCTCAGGCTGAGGCTCTGGTAAAGAATCCCTCTTCTTTGAATCCTCCTGTGGGTTCAAAAAAATAGAGGGTGGTCCTCAGGACTCTGCACAGACTGAGGACCACATTGAACTCATCTGTGCTACAGAGAGTTTCTGACTCAATGCATCTGCTCTTTCTGACCCTCATGCCCTTCATGTTCTCCTTTCCTCTCTGTTTTTTGTCTGATTGTCCACCTCTGATCTGCTTTTGTCCAATGGGACTGTGATTGCCCTGGTGGATAGTGGTTCTACACATTGCTTCATTGACTCTTCCCTCATTCGTGATTGCTTGATTCCTACTTACTGTGTTGCCCCTGTAGAACTCCAACTTTTTGATGGTTCTTCAAACTCATATATTACTGAACTAGTGAAAATTCCTATTACTTTTCCTACTGGTAAATCAATGACTCTGGATTTCTATATCACTCGGTTGGATTTGTCTTGTTCTGTGGTTCTCAGTCATAACTGGCTCACCCACTACAATCTGTTGATTGATGGGTCTCGAATAGTATATCATTCTGATCACAACAAATTATCCCGACCTTTGGTCTGACCCTCCATGCTGTACTCTCTGTCACCTATCTGGTCTACCCAGATCCACCTTCCTCTGCCTCTGATCTTACCCCTGCACTTGCCTTGTCAGATTCACCTCCATTCTGTCCTAACATCAGTCTAATTGGCACTGCACCTTTCCTGCATACATCGCACCTGCCTAGTTTAGTTTCCCTTACTTTTAACATCCATCCTCTGTCCACCTCTACTGGGTCTGCTCAGCCCTCTAAGCCTGTTGACTTGTCAAATGTTCCTTCAGATTATCACGAATTTGCTGACATCTTCAGCAAGGTCCATGTGGATACATTGCCTCTGTATTGTCTGTACAACCTTAAAATCAACCTGGAAGAAGATGCCAGTCCTCCTATTGGGACTATCTATTCCTTATCCCAGGTTGAGCTGGAAGCATTAAGAGAGTTTATCAATGAACACTTGTCCATCCACTTCATTCATCCATCTACCTCTCCACATGGTGCCCCAGTCCTCTTCGTCCATAAGAAAGATGGTTCTCTCTATCTTTGCATTGACTTCTGTAGACTCAACAAGATTACCAAGAAAGACTGTTATTTCCTTCCCCTGATTTCTGACCTTCTGGACTTCCCTCACAAAGCTCGCATCTATACCAAGATAGACCTCTGTCATGCTTATCACCTCATCTGGATTGCTGAAGGAGATGAGTGGAAAACTGCCTTTTGGATCCGCTATGGATCCTTTAAATGAATGGTTATGCCATTTAGACTCACCAATGTGCCTGCAGCCTTCCAGCGATTCATGAATGACATCTTTAGTGATCTATTAGATGTCTGCATCACTGTATACCTTGATGATATCCTAATTTACTTGGATGACATCTCCCAACATAAGGAACACATCCAGGAAGTCCTCCACTGGCTCTGCAAGCATGGCCTATATGCATGAGCAGACAAATGTGAGTTTCATTCAGAAATGGTCAAATATCTTGGTTATATCCTGTCCCTAGACAGTCTCAAGATGTCTGAAGAGAAGGTCAAGATCATTCAAGACTGGCCTGAGCCAAAGAAGATCAAGGACATCCAGTCCTCCCTGGGTTTTGCAAACTTCTACCACTGTTTCATTTATGGTTATTCTGACATTGTAATTCCCCTGACCCATCTCACCTACAAGGGTGTTCCCTGGAACTTCACAGTGGAGTGTCACATAGTATTCAAGACACTCAAGAAGGCTTTTACCATGGCTCCAGTCTTGACCCATTGGATTCCAGACTCTCAGATTATTATCAAAACAGACATGTCAGATTATGCCCTAGCTGCCATCCTCTCCATCATCACTCCGGATGGTGATATTCACTCCATTGCTTTCCATTCCCACACCTTTAATATGTCCGAGTTGAACTATAATACTCATGACAATGAACTACTAGCCATTTTCAAGGCCTTCTGGGTCTGGTGATACTATCTTGAAGGCTCTGCCTTACCTATCAATGTAGTCACTGATCACAAGAACCTTGAGTACTTTTCAACTACTAAGGTTCTGACCCATCACCAAGCTCATTGGTCAGAGTACTTGTCACAGTTCAACCTCATCATCCACTTCTGCCCCAGATGCCTTGGGACAAAACCAGATGCATTGACCAGATGATGGGACACCTATCCTAAAGGGGGAATAATCGCTATGCCATGGTGAACCCTCACAATTTCAGACCAGTCTTCACTTGAGAACAACTTGCATCTTCTGTCCAGGCTACCTTTCTATTTTCCTCTTCCCTCTGAGTGGCCATGGTCCTTGACTATGAGTAGCTACACCTTGATATTCTTTCTGCCCTTCCTTCTGACCCTATTGCCACTGAGCACATATCTAATCCCCAAGGCTGCTGGTCCATGGATTCAGATGGTTTCTTCTACCTCAATGACTATATTTATGTCCCCAATTCTAATGACCTCCACCTATAAGTCCTTCAGTATAAGTATGACCATATGCTTTCTAGACACTTTGGTCAGAACAAGACACTAGAACTGGTCCACCCTGACTACACCTGGCCAAACATCTACTCCTTCATCAAGGACTTCTGCAAAAGCTGCATAACCTGTATGCAGAGTAAGTCACAGTATCATCGACCATATGGAAACCTCAAGCAACTCCCTATCCTGGATCACCCTTGGCACTCCATCTCTATGGACTTCATTGAGAAGCTCCCTAAGTCCTCTGGTTTTGATACCATCTTTGTCAGGGGACGTGCCCCTGTAGGACGTTATCTAGGTGTGTGAGCTGCTCGTTTGTATCCGGTCCCCTCTCTAGGGATCGTCGCTGGTCTGTGGCCGCATCATTGTCCTCCCTCTTCCACTCTGTCCGTATTAGGTGTGGTGCTTACATATCTTGATATTGTCGTGTGCGTACTATCGTCTGTCTATGTTTAGTAGTGTTTATGTAGGCCGGTCTGTGTGCAGGCCGTTTGTACTTATATAGGCGCGGGTCTGGGAATTACAATTCCCCACCCGAATATCAACTTGGTTCCCGGGCTCTTATCTCCCCTAAGAGAATATTCAGGTCTCTACGCAGACTCGCCCCTCCTAGCCCTCTGCGACCCCCTCTACCGTGTTCACGCACCTCTATCGGCCAGTATGCCTCGAAGGAAGTCTGCTAAGAAGCAGACCGCCCCCGCCCCCACTCTACCAGCCGCGGGCCCTGCCCCAGCAGCCCCTACCTCCGGTGCGGAGGTACAAGCTTTACAAGCCAGGATCGCGGAGCTTAACCGCACCGTTGGTTCTCTCGCCGCCCGCCTAAGGACCCTAGAGGAGAAATCCTCTCAGCCCGCGGTCACCCCCTCCCCAGCCGTCATCCAGACGGCCTCTACCCAAAAAGGCAAAGGCACTGGGAATCTCCAGGCCACTGCCTCTCGCCCTAACAACCGGCCCGGTCACACTCACCCGCCGGCTCACGGCATCCCTACCGCCCTCCCACTGTCGGCCCATTTTCCTAGGGACAACGAGTCCGACCGCTATCAGGCCACCTTGGTCATCGCCGGCGACCTTGGTGGGCACGTAGTTGGACGCGGCGGCCGCGGCCTCAAACAGGCCACCGACATAAGTGGCACTCACCTTCGCGTGTATTCAGTTACCGCGGATGGTGCCGACGAGCGTCACGTCTCTATCAGGGGGACCGAGCAGCAACTCGGTGACGCCCTTGTGGTGTTAGGTAAGAGGATTGCACGTAAGCGCGTCCACCTTCCAAAGACGAAGAAGGAGAAGTCGAAAGCGTCCGGCCCCGGTACCCCGGCCCCCGGCTCCGCCCCTCCTGCAGAGGCCCAGGCTCCCTCTGCGGATCCCTTGGCCCCTGGGCCGTCTGGTGTCGCCCCGGTCCCTGACTGGGCTTACCCAGAGGCTCGGTCCGCCTCGGGTCAATCTACTCCTGTCGCACCCACTCCCCCCATGACCTCTACCCCGCACCCTGGTCCATCCTCCTCTACCCCAGTGGCCCGCTCTACCCTTCCCTCTACCCACACGCTGGCGATTTCTCGGCAGTTGTCACGCGGTTCACCCATGCCCATCTCTACCCCCACGTCCGGGCCCTCGACCCCCGGAATCCCATCTGTCCGAATGGGAACCGCCACCCCTAGCCCCACCTTGACCCCGATGGAGGTCGACCACATCATTACGGTGTGGGGGCAGGGCGTCACCCCTACCTCTCGTGAGGAATGCGTCGACTTTGTCAGAAGCTTAATTGCCGATGGCATGGTTGTGCGATCTCCTTTCGGTGGATGGGAGCACAGTCCTGGATTTTAGGACGAAGGAACCTTGTCGCCGAGGACGTCGACACCTTGGAGGGAGCTGATGTCAGGGGACGTGCCCCTGTAGGACGTTATCTAGGTGTGTGAGCTACTCGTTTGTATTCCGGTCCCCTCTCTAGGGATCGTCGCTGGTCTGTGGCCGCATCATCGTCCTCCCTCTTCCACTCTGTCCGTATTAGGTGTGGTGCTTACGTATCTTGATATTGTCATGCGCGTACTATCGTCTGTCTATGTTTAGTAGTGTTTATGTAGGCCAGTCTGTGCACAGGCCGTTTGTACTTATATAGGTGCGGGTCTGGGAATTACAATTCCCCACCCGAATATCAACTTGGTTCCCGGGCTCTTATCTCCCCTTATATTCTCTGGGACATATTCCAACTCCCAGTAGGTTGTTTGCTGTTGCCTGGTTAACTATGATCATATTTTGCAATGTGGTATCCTGTGGCATTGTGTTTGATGTCACAACTAGACTCCTGTCCCCTTCAACATCTGTCTGGCAGTATGCTACTTCTGCTGCCAGCATGCTCAGTGATATTCTAGAATCACATGCTGTGCCCACCTCTCATGTTTGTGTGAAACCCTGTAAATCCTGGACAGTATCTGTCATCTCCTGAATGTTCTCTGAATGCAGGGAACTATGATCACTTCCTCCAGGAGCAATATTACTGTCTCAATCCCACCCGGCAGTGCTCCAGTCCTCATTGCACTTCTGTTTCTGCTTATCCCTTACTCGGCTTTTGGTTTTCTTTTGTTGCTTATTCTCCATGCCTGGGGCATCCTCATAGATAGCAGGATGGTATTGACCCTGTTTCAATTCATAAACTCAAAACCAGAAAACATTGCCAGGTGCCTGTTCCTGCTGATCCTTAATGTGTTGCAGAAACTGCTGTATCTCCTCTTTCTTCATGTTTCATGGATCACAGAATGTGAAATTTGTGGGGAGATAATGAGGCTCTATGAAGGTCCCTGTATTTTGTGTCAGGCTGCCGAAAGGTATGTGCTTGTGCTGATTGCTGGTTGCAATTGCTACATTCTTAGCCATGGCAGGGTTTGACAAGATCTTGATGACATACTGTATTGGCTATTCAGGTACTGACGCATCATGTCCTCCAGCTCCTCTTTTTTCATCTCCATGATTGGTATGTCCGGCAAGACTGGAAAGCCATCAGCACCTGTGCCGATTGCGTGATGTGCCACTTGGTCAGGCACTTCATCCAGGACCAGCCTTGCCAGTGCCTGGCCCTTCATCTACTGCAGGTCCTTTATATAGTCCCCTAGTTGGCAGAGTAGGCACTTTATTGAATCATCATGTAGCTGTAGGAATGTTGGTGCATCAATGCCCATATTCTCTGCCATGTTCTCATATCTAACCACATGTCAATAGCCAACATCACTTCTTTTGTTGCTGACTACTCACACCTCCATGGCGAATTTTCCATCAGGGCAAATATACCTCCAGAGTGTAACTGTGAAGACTCCCATCTCCAGCCAGGATTTATTTGACCATTGTTTTACTCGATTATATGAGTTCTTTTTTGCCAATCTGACATAGGCACATCAGTCTCTCCCACATGGCAATATCACCAGCACTCACTTTTGATGCATTTCAATATTATTTCCTTCCTGTTTGAATCGCTCTACCTCATCCCAGATTGCCTTCTTCTGTTCATTAGCCATCTGCTCATATACTAATTTTGCAGCCTTTGTGCAGTTTCGAAAATATTCCAGGCTCAACAGATCAAGTGTTTCAACATCCAGCATGTGCCAGAGTTCTGATTCTACTGCCTCCCTGTGTTTCTTGAAAACTACCTCAATGTAGGTAGTGTGGATGGTGCTTCTGTCAGCCTTCACCATTGAATATGGTTGCCAATTGTTGATGATCCATTTTCAAAGCTCCTTCAAAGAAATTAACAATGTTTTTGTGAATATGCATTCAATACATATTTTCTCACCTTAGCACAGCTTTTCTTCTCCTGCTCAGTGAGCTTTGTGTTCCCTTTCTTTGCCCAATGATTGAACATTGCTGGTAATATTTTTGATTTGAATAAGTGTGCTCAAGCCAGTGCCATATCCAGGGACTGGTATTCTTCCTTGAATTCATGGATAGCAGCATGCTCTTCAGGCATATACTGGCACCCTGCTCTAGCTTTAGTACCTCTGGACTTTCTGGCTTTGTTTGTGGGCATGGTGGAGGTTCGTTGATGGTTTGTTGATGCTGGCATGCATGTGTGCACTCATGAGGTGATGACCACAAGGCAATGTATCATTCAGCAGAGACCATGTGGTATATAGCACATCAGGCCTAACTTTAGATAGTCATTTTATGGGTCCCTTATCTCTATTCATTGCTCAGCACCATGGATGATTCCCCATGCAATGTCATGCCACTGAAGAAGCAGCAAAGAACCAAGAAGCATCACACGTTGTTTGAAGATGACGACGAAGCAATCAATGTAGTAACATACAGTACAGTTGTGAGAAACATGCCAGCAGGCCCATCAACCTGGCAGGTTGAAATGGTGCTGAGGCTGATACCAAGTGCTGCACCAAAGGCAGCTCCTCAACAAGAAACATTGGGAATAATGCAGGGGGTTGCCGATATGCCAGTGTTTGACAGTGTGCAGTTGCCGGATGAACCATCTATGAATAAGGTGCATACACAGTTAAGAGATCCTCCAGCAAATCTGTAACCATATATATATTGCAGCAACAAATGTGGACAGAGCAGTTTTGCCAGCATTCAAATGAGCTATTGCATCCATACTTGCACAGGAAGCATTGCCAAATGATAGATCATGTATGCGATGTCCAGCCAACCAGCATGGAATATGGCGATGCAAAGATTGCACACTACCCCAATTGCTGTGTCCCCTTTGCATGTGAGAGACTCACCATGAAAGTCCTCTGCACAATGTGGAGTGTTGGACTGGCATGTACTTTCATCTGGCAACACTGTGGGAAGTCAGCACATACATTTTGGTGCCCCATCGCCCAGCATTGAATGCTGCTAAGTGTCTTTCTAGCCAGACTGAGATTTTGGAGCAGCTACAACAAGAAAAGGATGAAGAGGAGCAGGGAGTGTTGGCAAGATGGCTCGGAACTGGCATTCCACCTGAGATGCCAAAAGGTCAGGCCCACCGGTACAAAGAATATCCAATGGACTTCATGGAAGGGAATAATAATGAGCCAGGGTGGGAAGACCTAGATGAGGAGGTGGCTGACCTAGAAGATATTGGTGAATATCTCAACCCTGCATGCCCGGCAATAGATCTTCGATTGGAAGCCCCGAGATATGATGCCTTCAACAACCACTATGTCTGGATTGTGCACGTTAATGGAATTCATCACCAGGCATTGGTGACATACTCATGCCATAGTGCCGATGCAGTACATGCTGATCTCATGTATTGCCAATTGGTTCCAACAACATTCAGCCATTATCGTACACTCTTTACAACAGCCGTACTTGATGACTTTTAGCTCTCAAACTTGGAATGTAAAGTATCGGCTTATCAATACTTCCAAAAGCTTCGTCGTCTCACATTCCCAATGGAACCATCCAAAACAACCAATTTGTACCAGGAGCTACTTTGAATGTCAAGACTTTGGCAGTGGTTGAAAAAGAAGAAATGGGCCAGCCATGGTCATAAATCTGGCATGCAGGCACAGGAAGCGCCAGGTGAGCTTGCAATATTTTGTCCAGCATGCCCTCAACCTGGCATCAACCTGGCTGAAAATTGGAAGGAAGATCCCCAATGGTGAGGGTATTCTTGATACATGTTACTCACCAGCCTTAATTTCACTTCAGTTGGGTGTACCGGCAGTTCTTTGTTACTGATGGCAACATGAAAGCAGATCACGTTCGGCAGACATACACATCAGATATATGGCTTTCCAAGGGGACAGGAATGTTTTCCACCCATGAACAGTATCAAAAATTTTTGGAGGCAGCTGTGGAGTGTCTTACTGTGCGTGCCCACTCTCTGTGTGCCAGGGCAGTAGTGCCAGTGGAGTGATGTCTTGTGATTGATGCTTGAAAACAGAAAGCACCATATCCGGCCAAATTTTGTGCAGTTGACCTTGCAATGCATGGGTCTAAGGCATGCGATATAATGGGTATTGTAGGCATCGCATGTGCCCAGCATGGGTGTTTTGCGCTGAATGCCATTGCCGACCTCTTCAAGGGTGAACAGCAAAAAAACATTGACTGGGTGCTCTTACAGGCACTAAAGACCACAAATATAGACCTGGAACAAGGTGCTATGCTAATCTATGATATTGCCTGCCAGTATTTCATTCATCTCCAAGATCGCATCGGGCATTTATTGCCGGATCAGCTAAAGCTTGATAGGGGCATTGGCATGTTCCACGTCCACGGCCACAAGGAAGAATGCCTCTTCCGGTATGTGACGTCGTTCATCCTATTTACAGGTGTAACAGTTGGGGAGATTCTTGAAATGCTGTGGTCAAATCTCAATGCAATCACCCCCATAGTGCGGACGGCAACTCTGGCCACTCATGCCGAGACAATTGATGATCATGCAAATGACTCAAATTTCAAAAAGCTTTTGGTAATAGGTGTAAACTTTTTTGCACCAAGTGCCAACAATATACTTATGGTTCATGTTAGTCACAGTACTGTGCAATCGTCACCAGGAGGCATCAGCAATGTCACTCGACTTGGGGACTTATTTCTTAAAAATTGCTGCATCTACCCGACCAGAGGACCAGGCAATATGGGAATGGGATATTGCCAAAGCTGAGCAGTGCTGGTTTGATAACCTGGCAGCAATAGACATACTATGTGCCGAAAGTGTGCTGGCCTCTACCAGTCCAGTGATCCAAGACCCGAACCCAGGGAGTACAGATGCTGAATGGTGGCTTGAGATGGTCCTTGATACTGAAGAGAAACAGTAAGTGGCAACCCTAGTAGCTATTTTAGGAAATGTGCTCAGGCATTGCAGAACTGAATTACAATATATCTTGGACCATTTCCAGGACATAGCTCAGGGAACTACATCTGAGGAGCTCCATCAAATGTCAGAGGCTCTCCATGTGCAGCTTGCTACACTCGAGCAAATGCAACACAAGGTCACCAGTCGACCCGGACATACCTATGACATTGACCCAAATATGGAGGAGGTCCCACTGCTTGATGTCATTGAAGACAATAATGCTGAAGAAGAGATGGATGGTGAAAGTGCCCATACAGCAGATCCGGCACCAGCAATACCCTTCTCACCTGCTTGATCATCAGCCTCAACATTGCCAATCCCAATGCCCTCGACGAGCAGGGCTCTGTGAGATACATATAGAGAGCTTGAACTTGCCTTGCGCAAGGAAAGGGCTAACCAGCATCTTTCCACACTTTGGCAATTGATCACAGAAAAATCGTTCTAATATTCCCATGTGATTCATGTTGCTCCTTGGAAGAGCCTTAAAACATGCTCGTGTGCAGAGATATCAAAACTTGACAAGAAGATTTCATTTCATTGCTGGTCATACAACAAGTGCCAATCAGCACTCTTACATCTCCAACCAGATCTGGCGATACAGGCAGCATTTCAGCCACGTGCACAGGAGGATGTAAAAGCTAGCACAGCATTGCTTGACCCAAACTGGCCAGGTTCAACCACAATCTGCCTTTCCTGGATATGGCAAAATGGGCCAGGTGCTGGTTCAGCCTCCCCTGCCGCTGTCTGCAAATGTAAGTCTGGTGATCACTGCTTTATGCATGCCTCGGCATTATGTCTCATCTATCTGGCAGTTCAAAGGGTCCATTATTTACATGTGCAAGCTAGGAAAATGCATTGGGAAGAAGAAGTAACACTTGTCTGGTATAAAATGGAGTGGGTAGTTCGTTTCTTTCTTTTCAACAGGTCCCTCTGGGAAAATAGGAAGGTGTCAGCGGTATCTCCGGGACCGGCAGCCTATGCCACATGTCAATTGGCAATGTGGCAAGGCATGGCCCACAAAGCTGATGCTACATTTGCTCAAACCAAT
>JAEUWL010000420.1:0-11753 GCA_018524415.1 Podaxis rugospora | reverse complement strand
GTGCCTCGTTGGGAGTTGACCAAGTCGATCCACACAGTGGCAGTATCAGACTTGGCAGAGTTACGAATGACATGCATGTGGTGCACGTCAGAGGAGGGGAAGAAGGGAGAGGCCGAAGTCTTGGTCTTGACTTGATCAACCAATAGTGTGAAACTATTGGCAGAGAAGAAAGGAATGTCCATGATCTTGATGAAAGACTGGGACACAGGGAGGGTGATGGCGGCGCCCTTGAGCACAGTGGGAAGTGAGGTGGCAATTGTTTAAAGATCTGCCTCAGAGGGGACACTGCCTGTAGAGAAGGCGATGACACCAGAGTGGAAACAAGCAGAGTCAACGACTAGCACCAACTTGGCCCAGGTGAGTGCTTGATTAAAGCATGGAATGAGGGATTGTAAAGAGATGTGAGTGCTGGCTAGGTTGCTAGCACTGGCGTCTAAAAAGAATTGCCACCGGATAGGGCCCTGAGTGGCAAAGTACAGCTTGCGCCATGTGGAAGAGGGAGGGGCCAGAGGGCCATTCTTGACATCATGCGAGGAAGGCCTAGGCCTGTTGTGTGGTGGAGTGGATGTACGTGAGGGAGGTCTGGGCCTGTCACGTGGGGCGGGAGTCTGGGCCACAGGCTGGAGAGGCACTGGGGCCTGGGTAGAGGGTTGGGAAGCAGGTGCTGGTTGAGCGTCTGCCATCGCTGAGTCAGCCATTCCATGGAATGGCACATGGCGGGGGCGAGACTGCTGCACCTAGCAAAGCAGGGCAGTAATGCTGCCTGGGGGAGGGAGAGTGTGTCAGACTGGAGGAGTCCTGTTGGGAATAAGATTCCTATGCTCCAATGCTGAAACAAAGTCGCATAGGTAAGCAAAGAGGTGGGGCTCGGAAGGGGGAAGCTTGCTCTCCTTAGCCTCCATGAATCTTTTTGTCAAGTCTACTAAGACTTCCGAAAGGGTACATGCTTCATTGTCATCATCCTGCACCTTGGAGGGATTGGGAGTGGATGGCAAGTCAGAGGGAGCAGCCTTAGGGATAAGCTGCTCGGATGGTGTGGAAGGCATGGGTGCTGCCAATAAATCCATGGGATCATCAGTCTCCATGGCGGATGAGGTGGAGGGGGTGGAAGAGCATCCACTCTGGTGAGTGGATGACTTTGTCCATTGATATGCAAGAGGATTGTGCTTGGAAAGAGGGGGAGGATAGGTCAAGTCCTCTGGCAGGTGTGATAAGTCTGGATATGTGTCTGGCCATCTCGATGAGGTCAGATGTTGTGGTTGGGGAGTCTCAGGGACTTCTGAGAGATCAAGGGGAGTAAACTTATTCTTTCTATGGCCCATAGTACTACAAACAACCGTCCACTGAGGGAGATGGTGGTGGTTGCTGGAAAAGGAAGGTTGAATGTGTCAGGCTCATAGACCTTAATGTATGTGGAGTTTGTTGGTCCAGCAGAGCTATTGTACTCCAGAGAGTGGAAGGTGTGAGAGAGGTGACCTAGGACAGTAACTAATGATTCCTGGGGTTCTAGGTCATTACCCTCAACCATGCCAGGTTTATTGTTACTAACATTGCCAGTATCTATGGGGTCCAGAGGTTCTCTGGTGCTTCCTCACAGATAGTCAGTGGAGGGTTGGTCCTGAAATCAAAGATGGGGGGTATTGGTAGTAGCAGACATAAAGGTAGTAGATTGTTGTTATAGGTCTGGGGCTGCAGAGTAGATACGATCTGTATGAGGGAGGATAGGTTCTGGAATGGGAGCTCCTTGAGCTTGTGCAGCCTTCAAGTTGAAGTTGGCATAAGATAGAATGATACCCAAGGTTGCAGTCAGAATATACTGTTCAGGACTAACTCTAGCATGAGGGCAGACTGCAAGCAGATGGAGCTGGACATTTGCAGACCAAGAGTAAACAAGGCCTTGGCTTCAACTTATATATTGCACCCCTCTGGTACTGTGAATGGCCTCACTTGACCAACTATGGACTTGAGCAGATAAATGGACAGAGGTCAGACAGGGACAGGACAAGTCTAGACTGTAAGGTGGACTTATAGCAGACAGGTAGAAGGGAAGAGAGAGGCCTAAGTTGATATTCTGATTGACTATTACAGATAGCTGTAACCTTACTTATATATTATCAGTCAGGATAAAGTCTAGAGAGTAGTAACTAGGTATTATCATTCTTAACTGCTCAAAGGAGAACACAATCAACATATGAGTTGATATCTGCAATGGTGTTCATGAGGGTGGGGAGTCTGTCTGCATAGCATCCAGTTATCTGATTGGACAGGGGCAGAGGTGAAACATCAGATAAGCAGGTAAGACCTAGATAGGTAAATGATAATCACAGGAAAGAGAATATCCATGGATAAATGGAAAGAGGAATGATACTTGGATAGGAACTCTGATAGGGAAGAATGATGAAGGAAATAGTATGGAGAACAATATTTCCAGAGGGAAGTTGTCCAACAGAGATGGAAAAGAGGTTAAACTAAATAGGATCCATGGAACCTGGGTTGTAACTAAGACTCTGAGAGCTTAATGGGCACAAAGTAAAGTCTGTGACAGCTGTAGCTTTATTACTTTTGTACTTAGGGTTATTATCCTCTTAAAAACTCGCTTCCTTCCTCTCCAGCCTATACCACTCCACAATCTCCTCAAGTTCATCTTCCAGAATGTTAACATCAAGGTTAATGTCTATTTTCTCATCAATCCTGGTTATAAACTGTTATGGACTTCACTATGTGCCCATTAAGCTCTTAGAACCTTGGTTACAACCCGGGTTCCATAGATCCTATTCAGTTTAACCTTGTCTCCATTTCCATCAGGCAACTCTCCTCTGGTAAGGCTGTGTTCCATTCCATTTCCTTCAAACATTCCTTCCAATCAGAATTCCTGTCCAAGTTTCATTCCTCCTTCCATTTATCCAAGGCTATTCCTTTTTCCATGATTATTGTTGCCTATCCAGGTCTTACCCACTCATCTGATATTTCACCTCTGACCCTGTCTGATTGGGTGACTAGACACCTTGCAGACAGTCTCCTCATCCTTATGAATACCATCATGGATATCAACTCACATGTTGATCTTGTTCCCCTTTGAGTGGTTAAGAATGATAGCACATAGTCATTACTCTCTGGACTTTATCCTGACTGACAGTATATAAGTAAGACTATAGCTGTCTGTACTAGTTAGTCAGAATATCAACTTAGGACACTCTCTTCCTTCTATCTGTCTGCTACAAGCCCACCTTCTATTTGGACTTGTTCCATCCCTGTCTAACCCCCTATCTGTTTATCCACTCAAGTTTCCATAGTTAGCCAAGTGAGGCCATTCACAATACCAGAGGGGCATAACATATAAGTTAAAGCCAAGGCCTTATCTATCCTTGGTCTGTGAATGTCTGACTCCATCTGCTTGTAGTCCGCTTCCCTCACTAGCATCAGTCCTTAACAGTATATTCTGACTGAAACCTCAGGTATCATTCCATCTTATGCCAACTACAACTCAAAGTGCTGCACAAGCTCAAGGGACTCCCATTCCAGAACCCATCCCTCCCCATACAGACTGTATCCACCCTGCAGCCCCAGACCTACAACAACAATCTACCACCTTTATGTCTACTACTACTGATATCCCCCATTTTTGATTTCAGGACCAACCCTCCACTGACTATCTGTGAGGAAGCACCAGAGAACCTCTAGACCCCATGAACAATGGCAATGTCAGTAATAATGAACCTGGCACAGTTGAGGGTGATGACCCAGAACTCTAGGAATCATTAGCTACTACCCTAGGTCACCTCTCTCATACCCTCCACTTTCTGGAGCACAATAGCTCTGCTGGACCAACAAACCCCACACACATTAAGGTCCATGAGCCTGACATGTTTGATGGCTCAGACCCCCTCAAAATCTGCCAATGGGTTTTCCAATGCCACCTATATTTTACCTCAAATTTACACCAATTCCTGGATGATTTCTCTAAAATTTGTTTCACTATCACCTGTCTGTCTGGCACTGTGCTCAACTGGTTTCAGACCATTCTTGCATCCATGGACCTCGAATGGTCAGACCATAAACTCCTCAATAGCTAAGAAGTCTTCATCATGCAAATAGAGAACCATTTTGGACTAGCAGATCCCTCTAGAGAAGCTGCTGAGGAGCTGGATTCTTTCCAGATGGTTAGCAACCAACCTATTCCCAAGTATGACCTCAAGTTCAACTGCCTGGCTAGTTTAGTCAGCTGGCCAGACTCAGTCCTTTGCCATCACTACTACAAGGGACTTCCAGATTATATACAAGACCTGATTGCCATCTGGGCTGAGGGCAAGCCCAATTCCTTGGATGAAATAAAGAGGGTCACTAGTCTTATTGACCAACATCACTGGGAGTGGCAGTGTGAGTGAAAATGGCATAGTGATCATTCTGCGCAGCATCCAAGAAGTGACTCTAATCCAAGGAAGCCTAGCAATCAGATCAATAACAAGCCTAACTCATCCTCTACAAGACCCCTTTCCAACTCTAGTCAGTCTGGCAATTGCCCAAATATGTCTAGAAATGCTCCAAAGACTTCTCTAGGCAACAAACTAGGCCTGAACAGCAAGCTCACCCATCAAGAATGCTAATGATGCTTCGATAACAATCTCTGCATGTTCTGTGGTGAAGCCAACCACTGGGTAAACAACTGCCTATACAAAGCATCTGGGTCTGATACTTCTCTAGGTCTGTCTACCTCCAACCAGAAAGCTAAGGGCTATCAGGTCCAAGTCCAAGCTGAGGTTCCAGTAAAAAATCTCTCTTCTTTGGATGTCACATGGAATCCAGGCGGATTCCATCTGAAATGGAAAGTTCTCATGTAATCACATATTTTAATTAGTATTTTTGTAATATATTGATATCTCCACCAATTCATGACAAAAAAATATCATAAAAATACTCAAAATTCTGGAAAAAATTCGCTGATCATTTTTCATATAGGGGTACCTGGACTCCAGGTGGATTCCACCTGGATTCTGCCTAGATCCTACCTGGAATAAGTGTATTCCACCCAGATTTCACCTGGAATAGGTAGATGACTGTGATGTCCTCAGCAGAAGCTGGTGGACACTGGAAAGGCAGTTGGATAGGTGTTACTTTGCTGCAAAAAGCTCAAGGGCTAGGCCCAGGGCCCATAACTGGACTGGGTTTGGCTATTATCCAATATCCAAGGGATCAGTCCTGAAGGCAAAGGCCATGGCATTCTTTTTTAGGAAATTAATCAAGTTGCCAATATATATCAGCCCCTTGATGTAATGCTTGAAGTGTTTACAATGCTGCAAGATATAATTCCGTGTCTTGACAATAGCTGAGCTACAAGGATAGAAGAAGTCCTTCTGTGGAAAGAATCAGATCTTGTAAGACCTGATGGAGGCATGTCCTAAGATATATCTTATGAAGCATGCTATAAGACCTGGCAGAGCTCCATGAAGGAGAGAAAGCCAGGCACCACCAGAGTGGTACTTGGGCTGGATTGGCCTCTTTGAGGCTGGGTCCAGGACCTCTAGAAACTGGTGGCCCTTGTATTTTGGTACCTGGAATAGAGCCCTCTAAGTATCAATGCATGACTGAACCATGCTCTTGAGCTTCTGATTCAGGGATCTAACCACCTGTGACCCAATGGCCACAGGCAGCAGAGATTTGGCATGCTCATGCACAGTCCCATGAACTTCCTAGGACCTTCCAGAACTGGACTTTCCTCCCAGGCTGTAACAGCCATGGGGTGAGGGGATCTCTTACCACCATGTGGTGAGGATTTTCCTATGCTTTGGGGGGGGGTGTCACAGACACACAGAGCGTCCGAGGTGACCTGGTAGTGCAGGTCTTCATGTCCAGGCTTTAGGACACCTCCACACACTCTTACTCAACTGCGGCAGAGTGGTATATCATTGGGTAGCTAACTCAATGGGACAGAGGTACTATACCAGGTCGAAAGGGTGGGCACAGCCTACTGCCTCTGGCCAAGACCAGGCTCAAAGGAAATTGGGTTATACTAGCGCATCCCCTTAAGACATTAAACTTGAAGCTCACCTTTGACTGGTTGTTTACCCCAAGGTTCTGAGTGGCTCACATTACGTTGGGTCTCTTAGAGCTAGCCCAGAAGGATCCAAAAGGATAGGGGATAGTAAGATGGGGTATTGAGATAATAACAAGCCAACCATAATGGACAGGCTACCCCTACCACTGCAGCCATGCCTTCAGGGACCTCCTCTGGGGGATAGTGGGCAGTCGTTAGTAGGGATTACCCAAACTCCAGGACAGCGGAGGGAATTGGGTTGGACCAGAGTAACTCAGATTGACCTGGGTCCATCCTGCGGAATGCTTAAGTAAGCATCCATGTGACAACCACCCTGGTAGTGGCCCCTGCAAGACAGAGATCCCAGACACTTATTATGTGGATCTGTGGCCATAAGGCCATAAGCAAAGCAGATGCTGGAGAATGGGAAGCTGGTCTGGGGGTAGCATCCCAGAGGTACCTGGTGATGCCAGCCCTGCCTGCCCAACCAGTGGACCATAGCAGGCTGTGAGGAGAACCATCGTGCCTGGCTCGAGAGATCTAAATTCTCTGTCAGTGAATCCCAGGGTAAATACTGGGTGTATTCGCTTAAGTTGATACTGGGTCAGTCCCCAGGTGTTAGGTCAGTGATGCATTGCAGACAGGTGTGATTCCCCCTTCCCACCCTATAGGAAGGTACCGAACAGTCAGCTGGGCCCTCTGGAGTACTCGGCTTTCTTAGTAGGCCTAACAAACTTGAGCACTTTACCTAGTTGGGGAGTAGGCCAAAGTGCCTATGAAATATGGCGTAAGAGCCCACCAATATGGGAGACCTCTTCAAAGGTCACCAGAAGGCACATGTTGCTTCAAGAGGCCTGCATTATGGAGCTAAGGGTAGCAGGTATATGCCTAGTCTGCAAGGGACCCTGTAGACTAGCTCACGTTGGGGACTCATAAGCCCCCAATGACTACTGCTGGCCCCACACAGTGCCAGGTTGTCATTTCAGTGGACATGGCCAACACTATGGCCTCACCCACTGACCTTCTCAATGCAGTTAACACTGCCCTCATTGCTGTGAAGTCTAAACTATGGGATGAGTCTATTAGGCCTGGCTTTAGTGGATTCATTATTGCCACCAATGTCATTGCAACCAACGATGACCTCAAAGTCATTCATCATTGCCTCCTATCGGTCTTTGGTCCTAACTCCTGAGACAATCAAAACATTACCTTCCTTTTCCTGTAACCACCATTATCAGTGGTTAAGTGCTCATCACAATGGGTCATCGCAAAGGCAAAAGCCCCTCCACCATTCCAGAAACTCCTCTGCCTCTTCCTAGTTCTGATAGGAATAGGCCTATCAGTGAGATCCTTACAGAAGAAGAGGCTCACTCATACTATGTCTATGAAACCATGTCTGAAGATGAGGCCAATCATCATGGCATGCGAACTCATTCCAACCCTAGAGGCTGGACCCCCTCTATTCCTTCTGGCACTTGGTTATCCGAGTGGCAGTTAGCTGCAGGATACCGGAGTGGCCAATCGTCCACTCCCTCCACCTCATCTGCCATGGAGACCGACAATCCCATAGACTTATTCTCTTCCTCCTCATCTTCCAAGAAGCTCACTCCCAAAGCATCTTCTTCTAACCTTCCATCCACTCCCACCCCCTCCAAGGTCCAGGACAATGGCAATCAAGTATTAACCCTTTCACAAGTCATAAAAGACTTGATGAACAAACTTATGGAGGCTGAGGAGAGCATGCTTCCCTCTCCTGGGCCCCACCTCTATGCCCACCTATATGTCTTCATTTCGGTGCTGGAGTATAGGAATCTTATTTCCAATCGGATTCCTCCAAACTGACACACTCCCCCTCCTCCAGGCAGTATTACTACCCTGCTTTGCCAGGCACAGCAGCCTCCCCCCTGCCATGTGCCATTCCATGGAACGGCTGACTCAGCAATGGCAGACGCTCAACTAGTGCCTGCTTCTCAACCCTCCACCCAGGCCCCAGCGCCTCCCCAGCCTAAGGCCCAGACTTCCACTCCACATGACAGGCCCAGACCTCCCTCATGTGTACCTACTCCCCTGTATAACAGGCTCAAGCCTCCCTTGTGTGACATCAAGAACAGCCCTCTGGCCCCTCCCTCTTCCACATGGCGCAAGCCATACTTTGCCACCTGGAGCTCTATCCAGTGGCAATTCTTCTTAGATGCCAGTGCTAGCAACCTAGCTAGCACTCGCATTTCTTTACCATCCCTCATTCCATGCTTTAATCAAGCACTCACCCAGGCCAAGTCGGCGCTAGTCGTTGACTCTGCTTGTTTCCACTCTGGCATCATCATCTTCTCTATAGGTGGTGTCCCCTCCGAGGCCAATCTTTAAATGATCACCACCTCGCTTCCCACTGCACTCAAGAGTGCTGCAGTCACCCTCCCTGTGTCCCGGTCTTTTATCAAGATTGTGGACGTTCCTTTCTTCTCCGCTGATGGTTTCACACTATCAGTCGATCAAGTCAAGACCGAGGCCTTGGCCTCTCCCTTCTTTCCCACCTCTGACGTGCACCATATGCGCATTGTTCACAACTCCGCCAAGTCTGATACTGCCACTGTGTGGATCGACTTGGTTGACTCCCAACAAGGCACCCTCACCTCCTCCCTCATCAATAGGCATGTCATAATCAATGGTGTGTCCTGTCTCATCAAGGGCACTCAAGCCCACACCAGCACATCTCAGTGTCAGTGTTGCTGGCACTGGGGTCATCCTTCCAACGCTTGCTGTGCACGTGCACCCAAGTGTCCTCTCTGTGGGGGTCCTCATTCCAAGGGCTCTCACCACTCTATGGCAGGGTGTTGCCAAGGCAACCCCAAGGCCAACCACCCCATTCCCCCTACTCCTGAGGGTGCTCCATGCCCTCACTCTCCTAGGTGCCTGAACTGTTCAGGTGCCCATTCCTCCAACGACTGCCAGTGTCCTTACTGGCAACATCGCTTTGACTGCGATTGGATTCACAGGAGATACCAATGCAATGCAGAGGCCAAGAAGGCTCCCTCTGGGGGTCGGAAGGGCTAACGTGTCATTTTATGCCTTCTTTTCCACTGCCCTTTCCTCATGGGAGGCAGGCTGAACTATAATGGTTTTGGTTGGACTTGTTTCATTCATGTTGTTCAGGGCACCTGTAATTTTTTCTTTTCATTTTTTCTTTTTCTTTTACATTGGGACTGCTACCGTGCACCCATTTGCCTAGATACACTCTTTGTAGTAGATCGATGACGGCAATAGACTAGGATTTAAAAAAAAAAAAAAAAAAAAAAAAAAAGAGCAGTGGTGTCAATTCACCATAAACCCCTGCCTTGGTGGAGGTTAACTGGGCACCAAGGAGGTGAGAGATAATTTACTCCTCCAGAGGGAAGGGTTGTATTCTCTGTAGTTACTACAAGTAGGGGTTCTACCAGTAGTACACAGGAATACGAGACATGAACAGGTCCTACATATAGTGGGCGGTGCTCAGGGTTGCATATACCTAGAGGGAAAACCTCCTAGGAGCATACTAGGCATCTCTCAAAAGAGAGTATACTGGATAATGTTCACTTCCCCAGGAGGGAGAGGGAGGGTGCAGCAACCAGAAGCACACCCTGTACAGATCCTGTGTGATGCCCATAGCCACCTATGGGTTCCGCCTGTAGTACTACCCTGGGGCACGGAATAAGATGCTCCTGAGGTCCCTCTCCATGATGCAGCATAAGGCTGCACTGTGGATAACCAGCACCTTCCAGACATCGCCTTCGGGAGGCATTAAGGCCCTGGCTGGCCTCATTCCCATCCATTTGCATCTGAGGAAGCTAGCCGAGAGGGCCTTCTTCTGACTCCATTCTCTCTTGCCCAATCATGCACTTCGTGCATTGATGGGGAGTGACTACTCTATGGGGGTGTCTCCACACCCCAGATCAATCACCCTCATGATGGATAGACAGCATGAGAAGGCTGGTGGTCCACTTGTTGTATCTAATTCTAGGCTCAACAAGATTAGTGAGTGGTACTTCTTGACCTGTAACCACCACCTTCCTAATATTGGGAACATACTCTGCTCATTGTCTTACTTGTTCTACAACGATTCTAGGTCATCTGGCACACTGCTAGACATGGTTACCATCAACTTAAATATCGCACTCTTCCTCCGAATCAATGAGAGGTCGGGGCGGTGCATGCCTGGGGGGCCCTCCCCCGGGGCACCGCTTCGCCTCAGCAGATGCTTCAACCGCACGGGCCCCACCCGACACTTGGGGGGAGGATATCCTCACCCCACCATCACCAAGCGCAGCTGCAAGGGAGCACTACGCATCACCGACCCCCTCCCAGGATCGCCAACTCAGTGAGCTCACCCCAAGAGGAGCTTGCACTTGTTCTACCCCTGGCCACTCTCGCCAGGCTTCTCCCACTCCCAGCTCATCTCTGATGGACGTGGGTGATGTTCCGGCCACTGTCCCATTAGAGTTGGTGGGCACCTTGGCGGGTGCCAACAAGGATGCAGAGGCGATTGCCGAATCCCTCAAGACGACCAGGGGCTGGGTTCTCGAGCATTCTAACACTCCCCTTCAGAGTGCAAGCCTCCACAAGGTTGCGAGGTCCACCGCCATGTTGGTGGAGGCCCTCAAAGACGCCGGTTGGCTAAACATCGGCATCTGAGAGAACTCGTCAACTACATTGGCAGACTCTCTTGTCAATACTCTGGGGCCTTTATTGAGGCAGCCCTCCCCTCTTCCTCCATCGTCACCTCCTCCAATGGATACCAATGACCACTGCCCTGCTGAGGATCCTTGTCCTCTGCCCTCCGATACCCGCCCATCTGCTCTAGATGATGGGAGCAGATCCAGGATGGGCCCTCGCCCTCTTCCTGTCCCGCCGAGGCGCAATCCCATCAGGAGTCCGCCTCCTCCAGTCAACAAGGCGACGAGGCCAGAGAACTATGCCCAGGTCGCGATCGCCCCGCTGGCCCCTCAGCAGGCCACGACGACGAACCTGGTCAATCTGGCCAGGGCATTCCCTTCCCTTCCCCCCCAAAAGCTTGTCCAGCTCGAAAAGCAGGCTTCTGGGGCGGCTCCTCTCAAATCGGGGACTCGCAAGCCCCTGATGACCACCTCTGGCCCAACACAGTGCCAGGTTATCATCTCAGTGGATGCGGCCAACACTATGGCCTCGCCTACTGATCTTCTCGATGCAGTTAATACTGCTCTCATCGCTGCTAGGTCTAAACTACGAGGCGAGTCTATCCGGCCAGGCTTTAGTGGTTTCATTATTGCCACCAATGTCGTCGTGACTGACGATGACCTCAAAGTCATTCGTCGCCACCTCCCATCGGTCTTCAGCCCTAACTCCAGGGGCAACATGGATCTACCACACTCCAAATCTTATCTTAAGATTATTGGAGTTCCATTCTTGTGCCAGGGGCATGACAACACCAAGCCCGAGGACATCGTCTCTGCCATGAGGCAGTCATCTTATGCGGATCTATTCATGATCACTGATCACGTCAGGGTCAGGCAGAACTCTCCGGCTTCAGATGGGTGTACCGCTTGGTTCGAAATCTGGGACTCCCAAAAGGGAACCAAAGCTAAGGCCCTGATCAACAGGACCATACAGATTTTTGGGCAATCGTGCCGGATTTTGGCAGCAAAGGCCAACCCTGGTGTCCCCCTCTGCCAGAGGTGCTGGAGGTGGGGTCATCCTACGGTGGCATGCAGGC
>JAEUWL010000421.1:0-11799 GCA_018524415.1 Podaxis rugospora | reverse complement strand
TGTAGTTCGGCAGTCAGAATATCAACTTAGGACTTTCTCCCCCTGCTCCCTTGCTTGCTACAGTCCACCTCTGTCCGGGACTGTCCTGTCTTCGTCTGACCCCATCCACTTCCATCCGACAAGCTTGTAGATTGGCCAAGTGAGGCCACTACGAATCCCGAGGGGTGCAACACATAAGTTGAAGCCAAGGCCTCGTCTACCCAGGTCCGCTCCTGTCTGCTCGCGGCCCGCCCCTGTCTGGAGTTTGCCTCCTTAACACCCCCCAAGGTCCTGGACAATGACAAAGAAGATATACTTCTTTCATTTACTCTGGCAGAAATGACAAAACATCTTATGGAGTTTAAGGAGAGTAAACTTCCTCCTCCTGGCTCCAATCTCTTTGCAGCCCTATGCATAGGAACCTCTTTCCCAATCAGACCCCCCCAATCCGATGTACTCCTCCTCCTCCAGGTAGTATTACTGCCCTGCTTTTCCAGGCACAGCAGCCTCCCCCCCACCATGTGCTGTTCCATGGAATGGCTGGCTCAGCTATGGCAGACACCCAACTGGTGCCTGCTTCTCAACCCTCTACCCAGGCCCTAGCGCCTCCCCAGCTTGTGGCCCAGACTCCCGCTCTGCATGACAGGCCCAGACCTCCCTCATGTACACCCACTCTCCTATGCGACAGGCCTAGGCCTCCCTTGCATAATGTCAAGAATGGCCCTCTGGCCCCTTCCCCCTCCATGTGGCGCAAGCTGTACTTTGCCACTCAGGGTCCTACCCAGCAGCAATTCTTTTTAGATGCCAGTGCTAGCAACCTAGCTAGTGCCTACGTCTCTTTACCTTCCCTCATTCCGTGCTTCAATCAAGCACTCACCTGGGCTAAGTCGGCACTAGTTGTCGACTCTGCTCACTTCCACTCTGGCATCATCACCTTCTCTATAGGTGGTGTCCCCTCCGAGGTAGATCTATAGACAATCACTGCCTCACTTCCCACTGTGCTCAAAAGCGCTGCTGTCACCCTCCCTGTGTCCCAGTCTTTCATCAAGATTGTGGACATTCCTTTCTTCTCCGCTGATGGTTTCACACTATCGGTTGATCAAGTCAAGACTGAGGCTTCAGCCTCTCCCTTCTTCCCCTCCTCCAACGTGCATCACATGTGCATCGTCCGCAATTCCACCAAGTCTGATACTGCTACTGTGTGGATCGACTTGGTTGACTCCCAATGAGGCACCCTCGCCTCCTCCCTCATCAACAGGTGCATCATGATCAATGGTGTGTCCTGCCTCATCAAGGGCGCTTGAGCCCACACCGGTACACCTCAGTGTCAGCATTGCTGGCACTAGGGCTATCCTTCCAACACTTGCCATGCATGCATGCCCAAGTGTCCTCTCTGTGGGGGTCCTCATTCTGAGGGCTCTCACTGCTCTATGGCAGGGTGTTGCCAAGGCAACCCCAAGGCCAACCCCCCCATTCCCCCCACTCCTGAGGGCACTCCATGCCCTCATTCTCCCAGGTGCCTGAATTGTTCAGGCACCCATTCCTCCAATGACCACCAGTGCCCATACTGGCAACATTGCTTTGACTGTGATTGGATTTGCAGGAGGTATCAATGTGATGCAGAGGCCAAGAAGGCTCCCTCTGGGGGTCGGAAGGGCTAACATGTCAATTTATGCTTTCTTTTCCACTGTCTGTTCCTCATGGGAGGCAGGCTGAACTGTAATCTGTTTCAGTTGGACTTGTTTCATTCATGTTGTTCAGGGCACCTGTAATGTTTTCTTTTCTTTTTGTCTGTTTCTTTTACATTGGGACTGCTATCGTGCACCCATTTGCCTAGATACACTCTTTGTAGTAGATCAATGACAGCAATAGACTAGGATTTAAAAAAAAAAAAAAAAAAAAAAAAAAGATGTTGGTGTGGGACAGGGCCAGTGCTGTCAGCTTTGTACCTTGCTCTCCTGATGAAGTTATTTGACAGGGAGGCAGCTATTCTCTGTGTCACACTCCTCTCCTTTGTGGATGATGGCACGCTAATCACCCAAGCAAAAAGTTGGGATGACAATCTGCAAGCCCTAAGAAGGGCTTATGTGATTATATTTAGGCTATTTGTGGCCTTCACCCTGGTCTTGGAATATTCTAAGTCCGAGTTATTCCACTTCTCCTGTAAACCAGGTGATAATAACCCTCTGATTGATCTGGGCTTTGCCCCTTTGACAGGTGATTTCCCACTTTGGCCTAAGACCTATTGGAGGTATCCTGGGTTCTATTTTGATCGGCAGCTCTCATTCAAGGAACATGTCCAGTATTACTCCACCAAATCTCTGTCAACCATTAGGGCAATGGGGATATTGGGCAACTTGTCTAGAGGGCTAACTTCTGATCAGAAGCATACCCTGTACAGAGCATGTGTGGTGCCCATAGCTATCTATGGGTTCTACCTGTGGTATAACCCTGGGGCATGGAACAAGATGCTCCTGAGGTCACTCTTCATGATGTAGTGTAAGGCCACACAGTAGATAACTGGTGTGTTCTGGACATCACCTTCTGGGGGTACTGAGGCCTTGGCTGGCCTTGTTCCTTTCCACTTGCATCTGAAGAAGCTGGCAGAAAGGGCCATCTTCCAAATTCATTCTCTTTCTCCCAACCACACACTTTGTGCATTGTTAGGAGGGGATTATTCTATGGGAGTGACTCCCCACCCCAGATTGATCACCCTCATGTCAGATAGACAACATGAGAAGGTTAGGGGCCCACTTGTGGCCTCTGATTCCAGACTTGATGAGATCAGTAAGCAGTTCGAGCCCGATGCAGATGATGTTAGATGTGCTCCTATCAGTCCATAGATGATTTTGGAACTTGGTGATTTCAGCCTAGGTTAGTCAGATGACATAGTCATGTGATAGTTGGACTTGTAGCTGGCCTGTGGACGTCCTGGAGCCTTCAGTCTCATACAGGTGTCCACAGGTGAGTCCCAGTGCTGTATTCTTTAGCCTTTAGTCTCATATAGGTGTCCACAGTATTTCCTTCATATCTCTCTCAGTTCTCAATCAATCGACTTCGTTTCACCACTGTTAGGTTCATCTCCACACCCCCTATGTGCACCATTGAACAGCTATAATAGACTGGATTGTCAGACTTGCCACACCTCTTGTCTATGCGATATATGTATTATCTATATGACTCACAGAGTGCTTTGAGGACCTTACTCCCCCTACTGCTCCTTCTACCACCTCCGCTGCACACACTACCATTGTGCCAAGCTCAGGTTGGCATGGTGCTACTCAGTGAGCAGCCAAGTGCTCCAAGTGCCATGCCCGTGGTCATGATGCCACTGAGTATTGAACCGTCAACCCTGCTGCTATGAGAAAGAGGGTAGTACAGAATAACTGGATTGCCAAGGCAGCATGTGTCACATCCACATCAGCAATATCCACAGCACCTACCCCTCTCTATCCTTCCAGCATCACTCCTATCCTTCCTCTTGCTCCTCCTATCAACTATGCTCAGCTTATCACTAACTCAACTGAGCTGTACAGGTGAGCTGCCCAATCCACCTGAGACAAATGCTGGCACAAAGCCAAGACAAGCTAACTCTCCCTCAATCGCTAGATTAGGGAAGTATGTTAGCAGTGGGTAATCAGACAATTTCAGGTTCTCCAGCCCTTCCATGTGTGACATCATTAATGATAGCATTACTCCACTATGACATCATTGTGACTTATGTATGACATCAGTATTTCATCATTTGTTATGTTCAGGCTAGTATAGTAAACACACATGTAGTATATAGTTATGTACTCAACTAAGGTATTCCTTGTCAAGTTACACCTCGAATACTACAGCCTAGGATTTTTATCCTTACCTGCTCTAAGTCCTTTAGCGCTACTCAGGTGGCCTCTTGTGATGCCCCATTTATTCTAACAGGACCTTCCCTCCTCCTCTACAGCCTTTTCTGCTCACTCTCAGCCCTCTCCTTCATCTGGAAAATGCAATTTTTGTGGGAAGACTGGTTATACAAGAGAGAAGTGTTGGGCATTAGAGGCAGTTCAGCACCTAGGTCAAGAAAGAGGCAAGAACTCATCCAAATGTCGTCAGAATTGCGCCAATTGCACTCAGGACACTCCTGACAGTGTCTCCTTCCCTCCCTCCGCAGATGGTGCATCCCAGGCCAAAGAATTCACTAGAAATGCAAGTTCTCCATCACCCTCTTCCTCTACACCTCTTCAGCTTGATGCTGACTTTGAATGGCTTGCAGACATAGGGGCCACTTCTCATATGACCCCACATCATCACTGGTTCAAGAAACATACTCCAGCTTGCATTCCTATCTGTTTAGCAGACAATTCTGTGGTTTTTTCAGTCAGAGTAACTCAGTTGTGTTTCAACTGGTTATAGAGGGCAGGGAGGCAAGAGAGGTTGAGTTCTCATGTGTTTTACATGTCCCAGCACTCAGGAGCAACCTCCTATCATGTCTATATCTCACCAGACACTCTAATATTCATATCTTCATTAATGCAAGCTCTATGATGTTCTCTCAAGGTGGAAAGACACTTTTTAAGGCTATAATTTGCTCTACAAACTCTGCTTTGCTAGATGGCACCACTATTCCCTCAGAAAACATGTTTTACATCTCCACCCTTCCTGTAGACCTCTCCCTGTGGCATAGATACTTTGCACACCACAATTATGCTAATGTGAAGAAGATGATCACTCAGAACCTTGTTACAGGCCTCAAACTCGAGTCTGAAGCGTCCCCTGACCCCATCTGTGAGCCCTGCCTTGCAGGAAAGATGCATGCCCATCCATTCCCTTCCTCCAACAACCACAATCACTCTCCACTCGAGTTGGTGCACTCAGACCTTCATGGACCACTCCCAGTTGCTACCCACCAAGGCTACAAGTACTGGATTATGTTTATAGATGATTCTACACATTTATGAGCTGCCTACCTCCTCAGAGCCAAGTCAGAAGCCTTTGAAGCATTCAAGACCTATAAAGCTTGGGCAGAGAACCAGCTAGGGGTCAAAATTCACACTCTACAGGATGATAAGGGTAGAGAATACATGTCTAATGCATTCCTGAGGTTTACAAAGCAGTGTGGGATTGACAGGAGGCATTTTGTGCAAAATAGGCTTCAGTAGAATGGTCTGGCTGAAAGGGCTAACAGAAGCATATGTGATAATCTTCAGGCTTTTTGTAGCCTTTGCTCTGGTATTGGAGCATTCCAAGTCAGAGCTCTTTCACTTCTCCTGTAAACCAGGAGATGAAAACCCTCTGATTGATCTGGGCTTTGCTCCCTTCAGCAGTGACACTCCACTTTGTCCCAAGACCTATTGGAGGTATCTGGGGTTCAATTTCGATTGTCACCTGTCCTTCAAGGAATATGTCTGATACTATTCCACCAAGTCCCTCTCGACTGTCAAGGTGATGGGGATGCTGGGTAATTCATCAAGAGGTCTGACTTCTGATCAGAAGCAGACCCTCTACAAAGCCTGTGTAGTTCCTATAGCTACATATGGGTTCTGCCTATGGTATTATCCAGGAGCATGAAATAAGATGCTTCTGAGAAGTCTTGCCTTGATGCAGTGTAAGGCTGCATTGTGGATTAGTGGCACTTTCCGAATGTCCCCTCCTGGTGGTGTTGAGGCAGTAGCAAGCCTTATCCCCATCCACTTGCACTTAAGGAAGCTGGCTGAAAGGGCTACCTTCCATCTACTTTCACTCTCACCCAACCATGCCCTTTGGGCCTTGATGGGTGCAGATCATTCGATGGGAGTGTTCCCTCACCCCAGATCTATTGCTCTCATGTCAGACAAGCAGTGTGAGAAAGCAGGAGGTCCACTCATTGAGTCACATAGCCAACTTGATGAGATCAGTGAGTAGTTTAAGCCTGATGCTGATGAAGCCAGGCCAGGCCATCAATTGCTTGATAGGTTCAAGGACCAAATTGAGTTCCACTCTGCCCCACACGATCTTGAGGATTGGATGAGATACATGCAAAAGATGGATGGCATCCTGAGAAGGGCAGAACAGTCCCCTGATATAGCCTATTATGGCACTGATGCAAGTCGGCCTACACATAGCTAATACCAGGCAGTCTTGGCTGCTCTGGTGTACCACCATGGAAACCTAGTACATGCGACAAGGAGAGCGGTAGGAGATGTTACTGCCCCAGATGCAGAACTCTTTGCCATTTGGCTAGCACTTGCATGAGCAGTTGGCTTGGCAGGTGCCAGTACTATCTTGGTATGGACAGACTCGTTAGCTCAAGAGCATGGTCCAGTCATGTGTTGATGCCTGGAGAGCTCTCTTCCAGTTGCCAAAATATAGGGGCCACCAGTTCCTAGAGATTCTGGACCCAGCCTCAAAGAGGCCCATCCAGCCCAAGTACCACTCCAGTAGTGCCTGGCTTTCTCTTCTTCATGGAGCCCCACTGGGTCTTATAGCATGCTTCATAAGATATATCTTAGGGCACGCCCCCATTGGGTCTTACAAGATCTGATTCTTCCCACAGGAGGACTTCTCCTGTCCCTGTGGCTTGGCTATTGTTGAGACATGGGATCATATCTTGCAGCATTGTAGACACTTCAAGCATCACATTAAGGGGCCAATATATATTGGTGACTTGATCAATTTCCTGAAGAAGAATGCCATGGCTGTTGCCTTCAGGACCGATCCCTTGGGTATTGGATAGCAGCCAAACCTAGTCTGGTTATGGGCCCTGGGCCTAGCCCTTGAGCTCTTTGCAGTGAAGTAACACCTATCCAACCACCTTCCCTGGTGTCTGCTGGCTTTTGCCAGTAGTGGTTAACTGGGAATTGACCCATTGGTCTGGTTGTGGGTCTCTTGAGGGATTGGCTTCTGGGGGCCTAGGAAGGGGGACTGGGGGACTGGACTGGGGAGTAGCATGTCTGGCAGTGCTATTGCACTGCCCTCCTCCAGCACTTGGTAGCTTTTGGGAGGCAAGTGCATGTTGGCCCACAGGGAGCTCATCCCCTGCATCATCCTATATAGAGTAGCTACAGTGATGTATGTTACAACCAGACTGCATCTGAGCACTGGTATATAAATTGTTGAACAAAAAACAAAAAATAAAATAAAATAAAGAATACAGCACTGGGACTTACCTGTGGACACCTGTATGAGACTGAAGGCTCCAGGACATCCACAGGCCAGCTACAAGTCCAACCATCACATGACTATGTCACCTGACTAACCTAGGCTGAAATCACCAAGTCCCAAAATCATCTATGGACTGATAGGAGCACATCTAACATACTTCCCTGATCTAAGCAGTCCATGAAAAGAAAAGAAAAGAAAGAAAAGAAATCTATAATGATAGTCCAAGAAGAGGAACAGCAAAGTTGACTGTCTTGGGATATACAGCCTTGGTCAGAATGTCAGCTAGCTGCTTGTTAGTAGGAACATAGACAGAGGAGATCACTCCATCAGCTACTGCATTCTGGAACCCTAATCGGATGATTTCAGGTTTCTTGGCCCTTCCAGGTATGATGTCATTGTTGATGTCATTACTCCACTATGACTTCATTATGACTTGTGTATGACATCATTGTTTCATCATTTGTTATATTTGAACTAGTGTAGTAAACATACCTGTAGTATATAGTTATGTACTTGACAAGGTATTCCCTTGTTGAGTTACACCTCAAATACTATGGCCTTGGATTTATTCCATACCTGCTCTAAGCCATTAAGTGCTACTCAGACAGCCTCTTGCAATGCTCCCATTTTATTCTAACATAACTTGACCAAGTTACCTATCTCTGCCATATCTTCTACTACTGACTCTTTCATCGACATTGCAGAGCAGACTCTAGAGTGCACATGCCATCATATCAACAATCATCCAGCCCATACACATCCCCAAACTGGTGCTATAATAGACTGGATCATTAGGATCACCACAGCTTTTGTCTATATGATATATTTATTATCCATATGGCTCACAGAGCACTTTGAGGACCTAACTCCCCCCACTGCTCCTTCCACTGCCTCCACCACACATGCTACCATTGTGCTGAGCACAGGCTAGCATGGCACTACTCAGTGAGCAACCAAGTGCTCCAAGTATCATGCCTGTGGTCACAATGCTACTCAGTGTCATACTATCAACCCTGCTGCCATGAGAAAAAGGGTAGCACAGAACAACTGGATTGCCAAAGCAGCATGCACCTCTACATCAGCAACATCCATAGCACCTCCCCCTCTTTATCCTTCCAGCATCACTTCTCTCCTGTGTCTTACTCCTCCTATCGACTACACTTGGCTTGTCGCTGATTTGACTGAGCTGCACAGGCAAGCCACCCAATCTGCCCAAGGCAAATGCCAGTGCAAAGCCAAGATGAGCTAACTCTCCCTCAATCGTCAGATTAGGGGGGTATGTTAGCAGTGGGTAATTGGGCAATTTCAGGTTTCTCAGCCCTTCCAGGTATGATGTTATTGTTGACATCATTACTCCACTACGACTTCATTATGACTCATGTATGACATCATTGTTTCATCATTTGTTATATTTGAACTAGTATAGTAAACATACCTGTAGTATATAGTTATGTACTTGACAAGGTATTCTCTTGTTGAGTTATACCTCAAATACTATAGCCTTGGATTTATTCCATACCTGCTCTAAGCCATTAAGTGCTACTCAGGCAGCCTCTTGCAACACTCCTGTTTTATTCTAACAGAAGCCAGTAGAACCTCAAATCTACCTTCCTTTTCTTGTTACCACTATCATCAGTGGTTAAGTACTCAGCACAATGGGTCAATGCAAAGGCAAAAGCCCCTCTACTATATCAGAAACCCCTCCCCCTCATCCTGGCTATGCTGGGAACAGGTCCATCAATGAGCTGATTGCAGAAGAAGAGGCTCAATCCTGTCATTATCATGAAACCATGTCCAAAGACAAAGCTAATCATCTTCACATGTGAACTCCATCCAACCCTAGAGGCTGGGCACCTACTATCCCTCCTGGCACTCAATTGTCTGAGTGGCAGGTAGCTGCAGGATACAGGAGTGGCCAATCTTCCACCCCATCCTCCTCTTCTGACATAGAGACCAATGATCCCATAGATCTCTTGGCATCACCTGTGCCCCCTACAACATCCGAGCAGCTCACTCTCAAGAGTGCTCCCTCTGACCTGCTATCCACTCCCAACCCTTCCAAGGTACAGGACAATAATGATGAAGTATTAACCCTTTTGGAAATAATTGCAGATTTGACAAAAAGATTTATGGAGGCTAAGGAGAGTGAGCTTCCCCCTCCCAAGCCCCACCTCTTTGCCCACCTATGCAAATTTATTTCAGCATTGGAGTATAGGAACCTTATTCCCAATTGGACTCCTCCAGTCCAATGCACTCCCCCTCCCCCAGGCAGTATTACTGCCCTGCTTTTCCAGGCACAGCAGCCTCCCCTCCGCCATGTGCTGTTCCATGGAATGGCTGACTCAGTGATGGCAGGTGCTCAACCAGCACCTGCTCCCCAACCTCCTACCCAGGCCCCAGCCATGGCCCAGACTCCCACTCTACATGATAGGCCTAGACCTCCCTCATGTGCACCTATTCCCCTATGTGACAGGCCTAGGCCTTACTTGCACAACATCAAGTATAGCCCTCTGGCCCCTTCCTCTTCCATGTGGCACAAGCCATATTTTGCCACCTGGGGCCCTATCCAGTGGCAATTTTTCTTAGATGCCAGTGCTAGTGACTTAGCTAGCACTCATGTCTCTCTTCAATCCCTCATCCTGTGCTTTAATCAAGCTCTCTCCTAGGCCAAGTCAGTGCTAGTCATTGACTCTGCTCACTTCTACTCCAGTGTCATTGCCTTCTCTACAGGCAGTGTCCCCTCTGAGGCAGATCTTCAAATGATCACTGCCTCGCTTCCCACTATGCTCAAAAGCACCACAGTCACCCTTCCTGTATCCCAATCTTTTATTAAAATCACAGATGTACCTTTCTTCTCTGCTAATGGCTTCATACTATTGGTCGATCAAGTCAAGACTGAGGCCTTGGCCTCTCCCTTCTTCCCTTCTTCTGATGTGCATCATATGCACATTGTTCACAACTCTGCCAAGTCTGATACCACCACTGTGTGGATCAACTTGGTCGACTCCCAACAAGGCACTCTGGCCTCCTCCCTCATCAACAGGCACATCATGATCAATGGTGTGTCCTGCCTCATCAAGGGCACTTGAGCCCACACTAGCACACCTCAGTGTTAGCATTGCTGGCACTAGGGTCATCCTTCTGATGCTTGTCACACATGGGCGCCCAAGTGTCCTCTCTGTGAGAGTCCTCATTCCGAGGGCTCTCATCGCTCCATGGCAGGGTGTTGCCAAGGCAACCCCAAGGCCAACCCCCCCATCCCCCCTACATGACACAGAGGCCAAGAAGACTCCCTCTGGGGGTCAGAAGGGCTAATGCATCAATTTATGCTTCTTTCTCACTGCCCTTTCCTCATGGGAGGCAGGCTAGACTTTGATCTTGGTTCTGGTTTTCATTCATATTGTCTGGGGCACCTGTAATACTTTGCTGTTTCTTTTTCTTTCTCTCTAGTTTCATTCTTGGGACTGCTACCACATGCCCATTTGCCTAGATACTCTTTGTAGTAGATTGATGATGGCAATAAACTACGATTTAAAAAAAAAAAAAAAAAAAAAAAAAAAAGAACTTCAAATCCAGGTGCTTCATGCATCCATGATGCTCAGGATTCTTGGCTACATTGATCCCTGACTTGTTGTCAATGAAGAGAGTGGATGCAAGGGAAGGGGGATAGCCAAACTCTGTCAGAATGTTCCTCATCCACATAATCTCCTTGCCTCCCTCAACAGCAGCCACATACTCAGCCTCAGTGCTGGAGAGAGTAACAAAAGCCTGATGCTTAGAACACCATCCTACAGCCCCACCACTCACTAGAGTCACATATCCACCTGTAGCACGTCCTGTAGCCTTACAGGAGCCATGGGAGGCATCAGAGAATGTCTGGAAGAGCTCTTCATCATCATTTCCCTTGTAGACAAGCTTGTAGTCCATAGTGCCCTTGAGATAACAGAGTAAATGCTTCACAGCTGCCCAGTGCCTTGGTGATGGGTTGTGATTGAACCTCCCAAGGTAGGAAACAGCATAAGCGATGTCTGGATGTATCATAGTGGCTAGATACTGCAGGGAACCCACAGCAGAGAGATAAGGAATGGATTTCATCTCTTCCTGCTCCTCAGGAGTAGGGATATCAGCTAAGAGCTCGAGTCCAGGTGGTAGAGGAGTCTTGACAGCATTGCAATTGTCCATTTTGAACCATTCAAGCAATTCCTTGATGTACTGGGACTGGGAGAGTGAAATAGAGCGATTCTGGACGTCCTGATCCACCTTTACAGCTAATAACCAACTGGTAGCTCCCAAATCTCGCAGTTTGAAGTGCTTAGAGAGCTCCTCCACTGCTGAGTCCATAGCTGGCTGGTCCTTTGACACAAGAGTAATATCATCAATGAAGACTGGGACAATGACCTTGACATTTCCCTTAGAATAGATGTAGAGGGAGTTGTCAGAACGGAGTCTAAAGTAGCCCATAGATGTCATGACACTGTGAAGCTTCTTGTTCCACTGTCTAGCTGCCTGTTTGAGGCCATAGAGCGATTTCTTGAGCCAACACACATGATTTGGACCTCCCTGGTGATATTCCTCTGGCTGTCTCATGTAGATCTCCTCATCCAGCTCTCCATAGGTAAAGGCTGAAGAGATATCCACACAGCCGCTCCTTTTCCGGTAACCACCATCAATACTTGGTGATGCCATTCCCCCAGGAAG
>JAEUWL010000418.1:0-11810 GCA_018524415.1 Podaxis rugospora | reverse complement strand
GGTTCCTGAGGGGTGCAACACATAAGTTGAAGCCAAGGCCTCATCTACCCAGGTCTGCGATTCGTCCGCTCCCATCTGCTCGCGGTCCGCCCCTGTCCGGAGTCTGCCTCCTTAACAATCAACTGGCACATTTGTCAAAAGATATTATCTATTGAAGGTCTTGCAGTTTTTGGAACTGCATAAATACCACCCCATACTTCCAGCTTCAAGGCTATTAACATGAACAGAGTTTTTGCAAACCTCCCCACTCATGATTAATGATTGACAAGACCATGGGTTCTTCTGGGATGTTCACCACTTTAACTCTCTTGCTCCCCTTCTTCATTTCTGCAAGGCCAACCTTGCCAGCAACTACCAATGTCCTTGTTACCAATGATGATGGTTGGACTACTGCATACATCCACTTGTAGTTTGATGCTCTCGACACTGTTGATTGTTTCAATGTCTGTTGTGCTTCTGGTCATTATCCTATGACTTGATGATAATTGGTGACCTAGGTCATTCTCTCCTATCCAGCAGTCAACAAGTCTGAGACAGGCAATAGTACAGCAGTCCCAACTGTACTGGCTACACCATGTGAATTTGATACATGTCCTGTTGGGACCCCTGCTGCTGGGTTCAACAAGACTGATTGTAAGTGGTTTAGACTGGATGGCTAATGAAGGAGACTTAGCCTAGCATTCAATAGCATGATTGAATTATGTCAATGCCTTCCCATATGTCCTCTGATGCTGATGGTGACTTGTTGGGCTAACAGGGGTTTGATCTCAGTGTTGATGCTGTGAGTTTTGGGATCCAGATGCTTGCATCCAAATTCTTCAATGGCCAACCACCTGACCTTGTAGTCAGTGGGTCCAATATTGGCAGTCAGTAATCTGTTCAATCTCAATCTCCCTCCATTTTCTTACAATTATGTCTCTAAGATAACCTTGGCCCTGGGATAACAGGTTCAGGAACATGGTCAGCCCTATTCCAATCCTCTAAACTCCTTCTCACTCACTTGCCTAGCACAGTCACATGGCAGCTCAAGCCATAATGCTTGGTGTCCCAGCAGTCACCTTCTCCAGAGCGACTGCCTCCCTAGTCTCCTACACAACTATAGAATCTGACCCAACATCTCCTGTAACCCTTGCTGCTCTCACCTATGACACCCTCACTGTCTGCCTTGTTGAACTCCTCATGCCACCCAACTGTAACAACCACACAAGGATTTTACTCCCTGGTGTAGTGTTGAACATGAATTACCCATCAATGGTAAATTGTTCTAGTGCAGATGATTTCAAGTGGGTTTTGATGAGGTTGGCACCAGCAATGAATACAACTGTAGACATAAAGATGTATGATAATGGTGGGGTATTGATGGATGAGGGGACTGCAATTGCAGTGCCAGGGTGTTAGATTATGGTTAGTGTGTATGACATGGTTATGATCCAGGATATGAATATGGTGATACAAAGGATTGTCTTGGATAAGTTGAGGAGTATTCTGAGTTGTTAGTAGAAGAAAGGAAAGGGGTCGGTGTATGTGTTATGAAGACCAGTAGGGTCGAAATTGGTTTTGTGGGATGATTAATTATTATTATTTTTTTTTAAATCCGAGTTTATTGCAATAGCCTAACTACTACAAACAGGTGCACGATAGCAGTCCCAATACTGAAGCCAAAGAGAGGAAAGAGAGAAAGGAAGAAAAGAAAAGAAAAGAAGAGAGTATTCAACACGCTAAAGACTAATGACAATATATGGTATTAACTCAATGAAAAGGTTCACATGAAAGGTAGTTGATTCAAAACAAGAGATTGGGGAAGAGTAAGGGTTGGGGAGCGGGGGAGCTACCTATGGAAAGAGAAGATAAAGAAGGAAACAGGGACAGTCCCTAGTGCACATCTGGGACACCATTCGCAGTAAGTCGCTCTCTCCAGGTGAGGCGGCGGGTGGCGAACACCTCTTGGGTGATGGGTCCTTGAATCTGGTCGGTGAATGAGAAGGCGGCCAGGTTGTCTTCCAGGAACCAGATGAGCCAGTAAAAGCCATCTCAGAATCCATAAGGGTATTTGAAGCGCTCACATTGGTCAAGGATGTGATCATGTGTTTTGAGCGGTTCTCCGCATGAGCAGGAAGTGATGTAGCGCCCAGGGAAAAAGTGCTGACGAAAGGTGCCGATGGGCGCATGATTGGTGACATATCGAGTGAAGCGCGTGCATAAGTTGGGATTGTGGCCAAGTGGTGATGATAACCAAGTGCCACCTTTGGCGTACTTGGGTTGGAGAGGGTTTTTAGCTCCATCAACAAGTGTGAGCCATGAGTGGCCACAGTAAGCTGGATTGTTCATGAGGTTTTGCCACTTTATGAGGCATGATTTGGTGTGGTAATTGCGAATGAATCCAAGGGAGGTGCGGATAGGCTGCGGTCGATTGTTGGGGAGTCGTAGCAACTTGGCGAGTTTATGTGCTTGGTTGTGGACCGACCATGATGCAGAGGAAGGAACCAACCAGAAGTGGACATGGTTGAGGGGGGAGGAAGAGAGCCAAGAGTGGAGGAGAGGGGCAACCGCTATGGTGTCCTGATGAGTGCTGTGGGGGCTGTAAGAAAATAAGTGTTTAGCAGAAGATATTGAGTCTGTAAAAACAGTGATAGAAGAGACGTTATGGGAATGAGCATGAGAAATGGAGGAGAAGAGTCCAAGGCAGAGAGCATACGATTCAGCATCTGAAGAAGTAACTTCACCACAGGGGTGAATGGTGGAAGAAAGAATGTCTGAAGAAGAGGAATTAAAAACGATAAAAGCGGATGTGGCGGAGAGGGAAGAATCTGAGGGAACAGCACCATCTGTAGAAACTACTAGAGATACAGGGGAGGAAAAGGAAAGGTCCCATGCACAGGCAGCATTGGCGAGGTGAAGCATCATGGCGCCTTCTTTCGAAGGGTCAGGACACTCGATGAATTTGATTTGATCGCTAAACAGGTCCAGCAAGCGCTAGCCAGGTTTGGTGCATGGGTGGAGATGCTGAAACCAGTCTGTGACCAGCTGGGCATCTGAAACATAATCAAGCGCTGTAGAGCACTCTTTGGAATTGTGCGCTTCAAAAGGGTTGATGTTGCGCATGAGTAGTTTTAGTGGATGTGAAGTGGGAAGGGTGTGGAAACGAAGGGAACATTGTTTAGCGAGTTTGGAGAGGTGTAATTGGATGGGGATAAGGCCGGCAATGGCCTCAATGCCCCCAGTGGGAGTAGTGCGGAATGCGCCTGTAATCCAAAGGGCGGCTTGACATTGCATACATTGCAGGGACTTTATGAGTCCTTTATATCGGGCATTTCGATTGAACCAGAGATGGAATCTATATGTGGCAATGGGAACCACACATGATCAGTAGAGAAGTCTCTTGTGGAGAGGGGAGAGGCCGCGGATGGAGTTGCCAAGCATACGCATGCATCGAACAGTGGAAAGTGCCTTTGTTGAATAAAAGCGGACGTGTTCCTTGAAAGTGAGGCTCCTGTCGAACCAGAAGCCAAGGTAGCGGAGGAAGGGTTTGGGATGGATGGTGAAAGAGTCGTCAATGGTGATAGGGGGGTTTGGGTCAGAGGAGGGGCAGTTGGAGAAGTGGAAGACCTCAGTTTTGTCCCTTTTGAGGACATAGCCGAGACATGAGATGTAGTCTTCACAGTTTTTGTATACCTGTAAAAGAGTGCGGCAGTTAGTAATTACTGAGTCCGACTGTACAATGATGAGTCCATCATCAACAAAGAAAACTATTTTACAACGAGGGTCATTGGAAAATTTAAATATAAAGGGGGAAAGGGAAAGGGCAGTAAGGATAGGGGAAAGAGCGGAGCCTTGGCCGACACCAACAGAAGCTGTGAACTTGGGGGACAGTTTATTGTTCCATGAGTAGGTGGTAAAGCGATTGTCGAGATAATCGGAAAAGAAAGAGACGAGTTTGGAATTGAAACCCTGTCATCGTAAAGTGGCGGTGAGTAGAGAATGGTTAGTTGAAGGAAAAAATTGAGCAACATCGAAGGCGATGACGCTCGTTTTCAGTTTGTGCTTCCAGCCTGTACAAACAAGGTGAGTGACATATACCCTGGTGTCTTCAGTGGAGCACTGAATGATTCCTCCAAATTGGAGGGGATGGACGAGGTCAAACTGGGCAGCTTCAAACTGCATACAGGTCGAGATCATTTTTTCAATCAGCTTACCAAGGGTATTGAGGAGGACGATGGGCCAGAACATCTTCGGTGTAGAATAATGCGGTTTGTTGGGTTTGGGAATAATGACAGAGGGGGAATGTTTGAAATGTTCCAGCCAGGTGGAGAGCTCTACACATTTGGAGGCAAAAAGGAGGAAGTTATTGCGAAGAGTGGAATCAGACATGAGATGTTTGATATGGGCCCACAAGAGGGGGTCGGGGCCAGGGGCAGAAGAGTTAGCACAGGGTTTGAGGGCGTCAAAAAGCTCAGCGCTTGAGAAGGGGAGCCATGGGCATTCAGGCTGGGCATCGAAGGACTCGATGGTGCTCAAATCCACTTGTCGGTTAGACACAGAATTATAGGAGGAATCAAGAGCATGCCAGAGGTCATCCAGCTCATCACAGCTCTTCCCATTGAACATGATAGATTGGGAGGGGGGGAGGTTCCATTTACCGATCCAGGACATGAGATCCCAGGGCCAACGATCTTCCTCCGCAATGTCTTTGATCTTCTGGTCAAAGAAGGCGTGCTTAACTTGGTGGGTGGTGTGTCTGAATTTGGCCCAATTTGCTTTGGACTTGTGAGATTGGAAGGTCTTGAGGGTGTTCGAGCACGTGGCATTCCACCAAGGCTTGGATTTTGCACAGATTCATACACATTTGGCATTGTTCTGCCATTCGTGTGAGATGATCTGAGACATTTGGTTGGCGTAGGAGAGTACATCATCTCTGGAGTTGAAGACGGGAGGAATGGCTCTGAGGCAGAGCGTCGAGGAATAAAGGAAAGTGGCTTCTTTGTCTGAGTTGCGCGGGATGGTAAGTTTTTCGATATACGGATGGAAGGGGGAGCCCGTCTACGGAGCCCTTTGCAGGTAACCCCTACCCTTTTTCGGATGACGTGGAATCAACTCGAGCCAGAACCTGACTATTTTAACTGTATCAGGCTGACTGGTGTAGGATTTAGTCCTCTCCAGCCAAGGGAGCATTCTATTTTCATACAGCCCCCACAGTGCACACCAAGATGCCATTGTAGTAGCTCCTCTCCTCCACTCATGGCTCTTCTCTTTCCCCTCCAACCACATCCATTTCTGGTCTATACCCTCAATGGCATCATGGTCCATCTATAAGCAAGTACACAACCTCACCAAATCCCTCTGCCTCCCCCTAAATTGTCACCAGCCCTTCTACACATCCATTGGGTTCACTTGCAACCAACACACCAGGGTATGCCTACAGCAGTAGCATGACCTCATGAACAATCCCAAATACTGCAGTAGCTCATAGCTTGACCTCAAAGACAGAGCCAGTCAATCTCTCAAGCCCAAGTATGCCAAAGGCAGTACTTGGCTTCACTCTCCACTTGGCACAAATCCCCAGTTGTGTGTGCACTTCACCCAATGCATTACCAATCATGCACCCATTGGCGCCTTTCATCAGCACTTCTTCCCAGGACACCACATCACTTTGTGCCCTTGCAGCAAGATGCTTGAGACCCATGAACACATACTAGATGACTGCAGCCACTTCTCATACCCAATAGGATTCAGAGATAGATTCTATTGGCTCATCAACTTCCTCAAGTGCAACCCTGCTGCATTTTCATTTGCAGACCAGATCAAGGACCTATCACTCAAGAAGAGTTCACCACTTGATGCCTCTCTTGGAGGGAGTGCATCACTACCAACAGAGTTCCAGATGTGCACTAGAAAGGGGTTTGTCTCTTTTCATCACCCTTTCCTTTCTTCACTGTAGGTAGCTTCCCTGCTCCCCACCTCAACAATCCTCCATACACTTCTTTCCACAATTTGTTAAGTTGGTTTCTCTCTCTTTTCATTTCATCATTTCTAGTTAGGTTATGACTTACTGTGGCTGTACCACCAATGAGACAACCCTGGAAGCGAGGCACCACCTGATTTTCTCCACAAGGAGTCACTCAATCAACCTCAAATTCCGCATAGTTATAGTATTCCTTCTGATACAGTACCTCCTCAATTTTTACCTGATAATATATTGTTTCTGGTGTGCAAATGGTGATCGAAGTTGGGGGTTCTATGGTCATGTGACAAAATGATGTGGTGATCTTAATCTTGTTCGCACTTGTGCCAATTTTCTTGACATACACCTGGATGAAAACTGCAGAAAAGAAGTCAATTGAAGGACATGCTCACTATCAATTGAGAAACAGCAAAAATATAATGATATCTTCGCCATTTCTCAAGATATTGACCTACTATTGTTGTCAATCATATCTATTCATCTTCAAATGATGCAAGAACTGCTCAGCCTGCCAAAATACCCATTTCATTGCCAAATGACACCAAAATTTAAATCACAGTTCTCCATATAGTATACTATATGTTCAGCATTTTTTAATATTTTTCTTGATGATATTTACCCTGTGGATCGTCATTTCCATCACTATTGACCAAATAAGGGAGAAATGGATATTTCAAAATAACATCTTCTCAAAGTGATATTCTATTGCCATATAACACATCTATGATACACAAGATGATGGGCAATGGTCTATATGCATTTTAAAGTCACCATTTGTGCTGGAGGTGGATAGGCTTGGCTGATATAACATATCAATTGAATCAGATGGCCTTAAGCTCCAAGAGCCATTCTTGATGTAGCATCAGACCACTTCAATATTTTTTGCTCAGCTCCCTAACCATACTCCTACTTCTCCTATATTCATGTCAGTCACTCCAGATGTGGAACAACGAATCCAAGCTGCACTTGGTGATATCCGAGCCTCAGGTCTTAATCTCCGAGGTTACCCCATTCTCTCAATCTGAGAAGCAGCTCGGAGGTATGGTGTCCCCCACCAAACCCTTATGGCTCGGTTTAATGGATGCTTAACACGACAAGAGGCCCACAAACATCAACAAACACTTACACCTCCACAAGAAGATGTCTTGAAGGAATGGATTAAATCCCTTGGTCATCGTGGCATTCCACTTTCCCCATCAATGTTATGTCACTATGCGTCTGTCATTACTGGCCTACCAATCAGCGAGAAGTGGGGCTGGAACTTCTGAAAGCAGCACAGTGACTTGAAAGCTCAATGGACAACAAGCCTTGAATGTTGTCAGGCAAAAGCTCTCAACCATACACAAGTCACAGATTTCTTCCGAATTCTGAAGGAGGTGGTTGAGGAATTCAACATTCTTCCTAGCAACATCTATAACATAGACAAAAAAGGTGTTCAGCTGGGAATTGGAAAAAGAACTTTAGCTTTGGTTGACCATGACCAAAAAACAATTCACCAAATTGAGAATGGGGACCGCAAGCTAGTGACTGTAATCAAAACAGTCTGTGCAAATGGGAGTTCCCTTCGGCCATCCATTATCTTCAAGGGAAAATGTTGGAACTTAGAATGGGGACAGGTGAATCCTTGTAATGCAAGGTATGTACAGTATAAATCACTCTTGAAGTTGACACATGACTGAGAACATTGCGAAGTATCTCGGTCTCCGAAAATGGGTGGACAGACACAGATCTTGGCCTAAAATGGTTGATGCACAATTTTGAGCCCACAAGTGCTGCACGAAACCCATCAAAAGGATGGCGACTTCTCATTCTTGATGGCCATAATTCCCACTGTTCATACTCCTTCATTTCATTCTGCAAAAAACACCGAATTGCCCTTATATGTCTTCCTTCTCATACTACCTACTGCCTTCAGCCCTGTGATGTTGGAGTTTTCAGTCCACTTGCTGCAAGCTAGAAAGCAGTTGTTAATGACGCATCGTGAAATGGCACCCAAGTTACGAAATTCAATTTTCTGCCACTATACTCACAAGCACATGATTGTGCAATTACTGGAGATACCATCCTCTCTGCATTTTGAAAGACAGGGATTTCTCCATTTAATCCATCTGTTATCGAAGACAGTGCCTTCATCCCTGCACTTAATACAACAACTGTACCAGCCCAACCAATTCCTGTGATACCTCCACCATTCATGACACTGGCACCCGTCAGAGACAATGAGTGTGGGGCAGTGGAGTCAGAGGTGGTTGAGGAACATTCTGAAAAGTATATCCTTGCAAATTTCCCTTCTCCAATCAAGTGAGGTGCTCGCCTTGATGACTACAAGAGAAAAACAAAGGAGTTTTGTGAGTGGGGGATTGAAATGAAGAAACAAGTGGAATGCAATTTTGCACTGAAGAAGTTGATGGAGGATGAAAATGGATGGATTTGGAAACAGCTGTTTGCGAAGCAGTCAAGGAGACCTCAGGAGGGAAGGGGTACCAAGGGAGGAGCACGACACATGACACATGATGAAAACATCATGGCATTGGTGAAGAAAGATTTCATGAATCACATGAAAGCAGTCTTTCAGGAAGCATCAGAGCAGTTTTGCGAGATCAAGAAAGATATAAAGGCATATGAGAAAGCATGCAAGGAAGAGCTTGGGCAGATGGAGTGTGAATGCAAAGCTGCTGAACAAGCTGCAAAATGAGCTGCAAAGAAGGCCACTGATGATGCAGTGAAGGAGGAGAGGGCAAGAATTCAGTGGGCAGAAGCAGAGGCCAAAAAGTTGGCTGTAGCTGCTGCGAAGGAGGTGTGGTGAGAGGCAGTTGAGCAGGCAAGAAGGGAGCGGCAGGCAAAGGCAGCTCAGGTCAAGGAGGCATGAAAAAGAGCCACAAGAAGTTGGCGGGGGCAAACAAAGACACAAAGGAAACAACCTGAAATAAGTTATTTGACATCAGACAGCAGTTTCGGTGAAGAAAGTGAAGAAAGTGACTTATCAATGGATCTCCCTTCACCCCAGGAGCTCTTATCTCACCTCTCCAGCCATCCTCAAGCCCACCAACCAACCCCACAGCACAAAAACACTGATCTTCCATAATTGGATAGAGAGGATTGAGAGATTGGAGCCACAGAGATATATGGAGAGGATATACAGTGTGTTCCTGAGGGTAGAGCTCAAGTACCCTTCACCAAAGTCGACGATTGGCAAACAAGAACACAAAAAAAGCATGAGGCTCAGTGGTTATCCTGTTGTCATGGAGTTGTGCCTTGTTTCCAGGTCACATGGTCACACACCCAGTTTTTGAGTCATCCATTTAGAATATTCATAGCTCCTTTCCACATGACAGTAAAATTATGAATGCTCGTTTTTACATAGACAGTATACTACAAAATCCTAATATCTGATTTAAAAGTGGCGGCAACACGTTGATGCTTCAGAAAATGCAAGAACTCCTTAAGTGCCTCGGTTCCAGTACAGCCACAGTACATACCTCTCTACTCTCATTTGCTTTTCTTTTCTTTTTCTTTTCCTTTTATCTCTCAGGCTCAGTATTGGAACTGCTATCATGCACCCATTTGTAGTAGCTAGTCTATTGCAATAAACATTGATTTTTTTAAAAAAAAGAACACTATTGCAAATATCAACTCATATGTTGATTATGTTCTCCTTTGAGTGGTTAAGAATGATAATACCTAGTTACTACTTTCTGTAAGGGTGACTGAGGGTTCTGGAGATTCATCCAATGTTGGCCAGTTGGAGGAGTGGACGACAAGTGGAAGAGTGGATGGAAGACTACAGGAGATCCTAAGTTTATTATAGTAGCTAGTTACATATGTCAAGGCTTACCTGCAGGAGATCCTAAGAGAATAGGATGAGGATCTCTCTACAGGGGGCCAGACTATATACACAAAGTGTCCATTGTCCCTAAAGTCCATTGTCCATTATCTAATCTACATCTTCCCATTGTTCCTCAGGTTCTCCAGTCCAGGTTCATATTGGCGTTAGGCTGTGTTGGCCAAACAGCCAGGAAATAGGGAGTTTCCCTTACATCCACCCCCCTTCAAGATTGTGTCATCTTGGTGCATTGGATGAAAAATTCTGGAATTGGATGGAGTTGAAGGCTAAGGCACAGATTTGTTGAGGTGCTCCAGGTTCTTCCAGTAGAAGTCGTTGACAAGTTCGGGCATGGAGACATTGGAGGCGGCTTCCCAGGAGTTATGTTTGATGCCAAATCCTTTCCACTTGATGAGGTACTGGAGGCATTGGCAGTGGATATGGCTATCAAGGATCTCTTTGCCTTCCCATTCTTTCTCTTTATTGACAATGACTGGATCTGGCAGCCACTGAGCACAGTGGGTTGGGATCAGGTCTTTGGGAGCAGGAGTGAGTTTGACAATGTTGAAGACTGGGTGCAGTTGTTTCATAGAAGCCAGGAGCTTCAGCCGATAGGTGTTCAGGTTGACCTGTCTCTTGATGACATAAGGACCAAGGCAGTTGTGGAAGAGCTTCTTCGATGGCCAAGTGGTTTGGATGTTGCTTGCATCGAGGTAGACCTTGTTGCCAGGTTTGAACACTGGAGCTAGTGTCCGATATTGGTTGTAGTACCATGCCATATTGTCTTTTGCTTTGACCAATGCTGACTTCACTTCCTCTTCAGCTGACTTCATCTGCTTCTTGAACTCATTGACTGATTCCACCTTGGATGGCTGCTGGCAAGGTTTGAATCCCATCTGTGGGTGTTGGCTGGTATCAAGGAGGAACAGAGAGTGTTGGGTCAACATGTGGATGTGATTGTTGTGCTGGAACTCAGCCATCGGTAGGAGGTCATACCAGTCATTCTGACACTTGTTGACAAAGATCCAGAGGTACTGGTCCAACTCTTGGTTGACCCGTTTGGTCTGTCCATCTGCTTGTGGGTGCCAGGTAGTCATAGCAGCTATCTTGATTCCAAGGAGGTGATAGAGCTCCTTGGTGAAGGTTGCTATGAACTGTGGACTGTGATCAGATACAATGGATTTTGGGAGACCATGAAGTTTCCAGATGTTGTGGAGGAAGAGTTGGATGGTGCCTTTAGCCATGATGGTGGTGTTGGTGGGGATGAAGTGTGCTTGCTTTGACACTGAGTCTACAACTGTCATAACCATGTCATAGCCAGAGGATTCTGGCAGTTCCATGATGAAGTCGACACTAAGGGTGTCCCATTGTGCTTCCAGAATAGGTAGCAGATGGAGTTCACCCAATGGCAGCTGACATTGAGATTTCATCTGAAGGCACATGTTGTAGGTGGAAATGTACTGACTGATGTATTGTGACATCTGGGGCCACCAGTAGTTGCAGGAGACTAGTTCCAGAGTCTTCCATCAGCCAGCATGTCCTCCAATCTTTGAGTCATGGTAGAGTGCTACAATCCATTGCCTCAGGTTAGACCCAGTTGGGATATATATCTTTTCTTGGAAGAGCAAGAGCCCATTGAGTTCTGACCATTCCACACTCTGGACCATCTTCATTGTAGACTGCTTGAGCTCCCAAGCTGCCTTTGCTACTAACTCCTCCTGTTCATCCACATGGTTGCCCTTGCAGATGTCACAGAGGATGAGTTGCTCTTTGCCTTTGGCCATGATGCCTTTGACTGCTCATACTACAAAGAGTTCGGGCAGGAGAAGGGTGATGTTGGCATTGTAATTGGCACTGGAGCTATGGTCAGCTCATCAGAAGAGCGCATTGGGTTTACCCATAGAGTGGCTGGGACAGTAGTACAGGTGGAAGTCAAAGCAGGAGAGGTAGAGTGACCAGTGGGCTTGTTGATGGTTGAGCTTCTTGGTGGTCATGAAGTACTCCAGGTTCTTGTGGTCTGTCCAGATC